>JAJQOW010000017.1:8446342-8613274 GCA_037975125.1 Latrodectus hesperus | reverse complement strand
TGAGTTGATGCAAACATGGCGAATCTCACCATCGAATGTCTGTGATGAAAAAAATCCATTCATGATTTTTATTTGTAATAAAGGAGTATTTCTAACTATTATTTTTTCTGTTTCTAAAGGTTTCGAAATCATGAAAATTACTTGCAGTTCCAATTAACTAGTTTTCAAATTTTCAAATATTGAGCAACATTGCTTCCAAAATTGAAAAGAGAACAAAAGTGAAAATCAAAAGAAAAAGACAGGACAAAACACCCAATCCATGTTTAGTATATAAATAGGCAAGGACGATTGAAATTTTATTTTTTAAAGATTAATACTTTTTTCTTCTTTTGGATTGACTCTTAATTTTGGATCAAAAAATAATAAAAAAATGTTTTCTTCAAAGAATGTATCTTTTTCCTTATGAAAAAGTTATGTGGAAATTCTTACATATATAATTTTTTAAGGACATCACATCGAATTTTGACAGAGATAATTTCTTCATTTTCAAATTAAATTTTAAAGAAAACAATTCCATTTGGTTTGAGCTATCAGTGTTTTTAATAATTTAATTAAAATTTTCAGCATATAATTTCAGTCAAGGTCTATTCGAATATTTAATGTTTTTATAAGTTGATGCCAAAGATCAGGTTCGCTGAGTGAGGAGTTGGATTGTTTATTTTTAATCTTAATTCTCAGCGCGAGTGT
This sequence comes from Latrodectus hesperus, assembly GCA_037975125.1. Lineage (NCBI taxonomy): Eukaryota > Metazoa > Arthropoda > Arachnida > Araneae > Theridiidae > Latrodectus > Latrodectus hesperus. Next base: position 8,612,587 of record JAJQOW010000017.1, on the reverse strand, counting down.
GTTTGTCACACCCAAATTTTTATAAAAGTTATCAACTTTATAAAAGTATCAGTTTTACACACTAGTGTGACAAGATTATAAAATTACAAACTGGGCCCCAGACTTTTCCTAATCTACATAAATGACATACCCCACTCGAAGCTTACTTCATTACACTTATTTGCGGACGACACTTTCATTCTAGCAGAAAGTCCGTTTATAAGTTACATCATTAAATCTCTAAGCATTCACTTAAAAGAGTTAGAGCTGTGGTTCAACAGATGGAAAATAGCAATAAACACGGAAAAAAGTACTGCCATCATTTTCACAAGAAAAAATACCCTCCAACGGAAAACGTACTCTTCAATAATTCAATAATACCATGGTCATCAGATTGTAAGTATCTCGGAGTCACATTTGACAGAAAAATAACATGGAACAAGCACTTAACTGCAATAATAAATAAATTCAAAAAAACCAGAGCATCATTCTACCCTCTACTAAAACGAAATTCTGAACTCTCCATAGAAAACAAAGTGCTCATCTACAAAGCGTATCTCAGACCCCTAATCTCATACGCTTGCCCACTCTGGGGCTACACCCACGACTCAAAATTAGATAAACTCGAAAAATTGCAAAATATAACAATTAGAAATATAACCAATAGTCCTTGGTACTATAGAAATAAGAAAATTAGAGAGGAATTTAAAATTCCCACAATAAGAGAATTTTTGCTAAAATTATGAATAACCTGTACAAAAAAAGGAACTTAACTAACAATTCGACCATTATTGAACTTCCGTCTTATGACGCATATAAACCCGAAAACAGAATGAGACCCAGATCGTTACTCAGATATTGCCCAAATCCCTCTCATGCTCAAAATAATACAACAAGTGCAACTAATAATACTAACCACAGTGATTAAACCAGAATTATAAAATATGTTCATTGTTTTTTTTTTTTAAAGGAATAAATTGTGTATATATGTTTATGTAGAGAAAAAAAAGCAAAGAAATTAACTTGTATATAGCTAAATTAACTAATTTACTAACATCTAATTTACTAATATTTTCAGGATTTTTTATTCTTTCTTATCCCCAATTCTTTAAAAGACTTGGATCTTACAACTAAGAAATGGCGTCAGCCAATCAGAGAAGAGCTCTTCTGTATATATATTCAAATTTTAACTAACCAACAACTAATACTAACAAATGCACTTGTTAAAAAATTTTTTAATTCATTGTATAATTCAAGAAATAAACTACCATAAAATAATAAAATTAATAACAGCAAATTAATGAAATAATTAAATAAGAATCAGTAAAATCGACCCAGAACTTACTCAGTTGTAACAGAAACTTAACCACGCCCCTTTAGAGCACCCAACCAATTATGCCAGATCAGAACTCAGCTATAGTTACTAATCCACATCAGTTCCAGAAGAGGGTGAGGGTCCCAGGAACCTCCAAACAAGGCCGAGCCGAGCCAACGTAGCATTATAAAATTACTAAATTTTGTAAATAACATTTGCATTTAGAACAATCTACCAGTTTTTCAAATAGATACATTTTAATATATAAAAAAAAAATAGTTGAGAAATCTGTAATTCCATCTTGTTTTTCTTGTTCATGCCAAGGATCACATTCTATGAATGAGGGTGTGATTAACATGAATTTGGTCATTAATGTGCTCTTTACCACACCCTCTTTCGAAAATAGTTACCAGTTATAACTCTGGTGTTTCAAGATAGAGCCCATAACATCGGCTCCAAATGGGAGTTCTAACGCATGCGCACTTGAAGAAAATAGTTTCAATAATATGGCGGTATGAAACGTGAATGTTGTGCAGACTTTGTTTTGGCAACGCTATGGTTTTCGATTTTCTTATTTGCTTTCCAATAAATACTTGTGCCACTGAAAAAGAGATTATGATAAAAAAAGAAAGGGTATTTATGTTTTAAAAACATCAACTGGGAGGTCGATCTTTTTCGCTTTAAAAATAAATTTTAGAATTTTGTAAATTTTAATAATTTTTCGAAATATGAAGGAAAAGTAGAATAGTTTACTTATATCTTAGCACCATGTAACACATATGTAGGTAAAAACTTTATTAGTATTTAATATGGTAAGAAATCGCAACATTAAGGACATTTATTTTTTCACAGATATGTTAGACGGGATAATGCGTAAGTACCGAAGAATGGGCTGCATTTCTCACATTTTCTTATTTTTTCTGTGTTTTAATAAAGATAAACATTCACATGGGAATAAATTGCTATGGTAAAATCAACCTCTAAAATTGGTCTCCAGTCAGAGTCTTAGTGAGTTTACAGATGCTCCTAAACCTGAAATGCATGTCCAAAAATGACCTGTTTACGTTCAATTGATAACCTTTTATATCAATGAAATTGCTGACATATTAACCAAAAGAGACTTCAGAGAGAAACTTACTGTTTCCGACTCACCCACCGTTTTCGAAATTTCTTCTATATGGAATGTCAAATACAGACAAAAATTGCTTACTCGCTAGCATATGCTTATACTACTCGCTTAACCACTGCCTTGTCTTGAAATTGCTGCTATCACAGGAATTTCGAGACTGAACATTGGTCATCTTAACGGATTAACTTTTATCTCCAACAGCAAAATTTTCTAGTCTACAAAAAGTATAATCTGAAACCAGTTTTTCAAAGCATGTCCTAGATTCTAAGTTTATAAGGACCCAATATCCACTTCGTGTGATTATCTTTGTGAGAATACATGGATTAAATGAGTCTATTGCTAGATCATGAAGGCTTAGAAAAAACAACACGTCAATGCATTAATGAGCTCTTAGTAAACTTTAAAGAAATTTTATGGATAAATAAAAAAATAAAATGATAATTTGAAGTTATTAAATGAGTTATTATGAATAGCACTAAAATCTCTAACTGCGAAATATTACTTTTGGTAGGAATAAATAATTCTGTAAATGAATTAGCTTTGTTTCTTTAGGACATTTTTCCATACGTTATCATACTATGGGAAATGAGATAGTAGAAAAATTCAAGAGTACTAAGCATGATATTGCTTTTTTATTTTTACTGAAAAGTATTTCATTTTGATCTTTCAAAAAATTTTCATGTAATATAATGATATTCAAGAATAAATTACTAATTTATAACTATCCTAACAATTGAAAGATATGAGCTATTTACATGATCCAGAGAGAATCCAGATTTAGATCACCCTTTCTTGATAATTTGACAATAATCAAGCATCCTATAGAATAAAACAAAAAAATTCTGAGTACACTCAATCATTAAGAAATTGTCGAAATACTTCAGAGTTTTTCTTCCAGATACATAATTAATAAAAGTTTCCCACCACACATTTTATAAGATAAAATTTAAATATTATTTTAAGTCGTTTACCATTGTTGGGTTTTCACCTTCTATGAGAAGAATTTAAGTGAAAAATATGCTCTATTCCTTCTATTATTTATTGTTACTCCACAGATGCAATTTTTCATATTTAATTAAATTTGATATCAAATTTGCCCTATTGATTTCTCATAAATTATTCAGAAAAATAAAATTATCTTAGTGATTTTTTATTGTATCAAATTCTTCATGTGAGGACGCCTAAGGAATACTTGAAATCCTGAAGAAGAAGTGTGACATTAACTTTTTCTCTGGAGCTTGAAATGATTTGCCAGCATGTTCATAATCGAATTGATATTTCTTTATTCTTCGTTGGATCTCTACAGCAATTTTAATCCTTGGCTCACCATTTCTTTACCGAATTCTTTGGCTTTCTTTGTAATGCTTTTGTGATTAATGCCCCTTCCATATTCTTTAATGAATGTTTTCAAGTTTCTTACTACCTTTAAGGGCAGGGTAACACTCAAACCAAGTCTTTTCTTGTAACTGTTTGCTAACAAGATTAATTTTGGCATGCAAGAATATTAAGAAACAAATAAACTTTTGATTCTTGATTCTCACACAGACTTCAGTTTGCTTGCACTTATTTCGAATATATATATATATATATATATATATATATATATATATATATATATATATATATATATATATATATATATATATATATATATATATATATATATATATATATATATATATATATATATATATATATATATATATATATATATATATATATACAACTTTATACTGTTTACATAATTGTACTTCTTCTGTTTTGATTGGTTTAATTCATGTCCCTCATTTTTTATAAAAAATTCATTTGCTTAAGAGATCTTAATGTTAGTAAAACAAATAGTTAGTTTTTATTTCCTTGTTTTAAATAATATGCCAAACCGACGATGGACAATAATTGCTTTATTTGGGTCTGGATTAAAGCAAATTCAGATTGAGGGAATGTGGCCAAACTATTCACCTGACTTAAGCCCAATGGACTATTATGTTTGGTCTATTCTGCAATCAAGAGTATGCCCTAAGCCACATCGAAGTTTGGGAATGCGTAAAGGCGATTCTTAAGAAGAAATGGGCTAAATTAACGTCTGATGAACTGCAGCCCATTGTAGAAAATTTTACGCGACGTTTAAGGTTCAGTATCGATTTCCAAGGGAGCCATTTTGATAATACTTAAATAGGCTGTATCTAAGTAAGAAATGACTTAAGTAATGTATGTTTATTCAAAATAAATTCCAGGTTTTTAGTTTAATACAATATTTTTTATCAACCGGATAAAGTTGGCACCCAGTATAAATGATTTCTTCTAGTTGATATCGTAAAAGTCAAATGGCTTCAAATTTGCATTCCTATTGCTGGTAAAGATTTTAAGGAGAAACAGGAAATGTGCTTTTCTGAAGAACTTCCCATGGCTTAGGAGAAGAAAAAATTTAATAACTGTTCAACTGCTGAAAAATAACTATATCTGCTGTCGCCTTGAATGCAATTGTTAATCTTCTTATTCAAGTATGAGAGCTACACAAATCAATTTAGGATTTCTATTAAAGATATTATTTGAAGGACATATCTCTGATATATATATATATATATATATATATATATATATATATATATATATATATATATATATATATATATATATATATATATATATATATATATATATATATATAACAAATGCACCGTTGTCCTATCCGGTGATCCATCATGACATTAAGGAGCATATTACAAACTTACCAGATTTCCATTACTCTTTACTCAGGCTTCTGTTTTTAAGTTTTTATTAGAGATTATTGTGGAATGGTCATTTCTGATATATCCTAATATAAAAGTCTCCTTAACTTCTGGCATGCCATATTTTTGTTTCACGTCAAATTGGATTCGTTTTCGCTTCAAAACAAGACAGATTTTCGATACTTTGAACATTTATTGCAGATTACTGTTAGTTAAATTTATAATGATATTAATATTCGATATAATAATCATAAAATAAAACACGCGTTTACAGATTTAGACTAATAAGGATTACACTAAACAACTAAAAGTGACACAATAATCGATTTTTCAGTGCACGAAGAATTGACAGGAATAAGGTCTATGAGGAGAAAATATGGATTGCTGCACTGGAATATAATTTTTAATAGTTTCTTTGTGTTTATTTTTGAATTCTAAGTATTCACTTCAATGCAACTGATTGAAACTTTATGAATTGTTTTTTCTTCAAACAATCAATAAATTTTGTCGAGAGTGAAATCCCAGGCTTTAACTATAACGGATTTCATAGATGCGTGTAGCATAATTTATGAAATATTTATCACTTGTCTTAAGACAATTAAAACGGCTCTCTCTGGGATAAATTCACTTAGCATAGTCAGGAAAAATGAATTCATTAATATTTAAAGAAGATTAATAACTTGAGCGGAACAAGTACACGTCATGAGTAAGTTATCTCATTAGAGATGGTCGTTATTTAATGGAACTATTATTTAAGAACCGTTATCAACAAATTACCGTTTAATAAATAACGCGTTCTTCAAAAATTATGCTATTAACATAACGTTTTTTTCCCCGTAAGTGCTGAAATCGTTTCGTTATTGGTAAATTCTCAAAGTCGCGTTACGATATCGTGGAACGTTTCTAAATAACGTTATTTTGTAACTTCCTGGAACTCTAAAGCTGTTCTTGTTGTTTCGGAACGGATTTTTAGAGTCGTTATTACGTTTTTTTGGTTTCTAACATTGACGTTGAGTTTTCTCGGGAACACATTCAAAGCTCTCGCTTGTCCCGCTGCGTTACTTGTAACTAAAAATGTATCTTTTTCGGCGAATGAATGAATAAATATATTTAACTATAAAAAAAAAAAACATGGAAACATTTGAAAAAAATGAGAATTTTTAAAAATGCATTTTATGCATCATCTTTAGTATATGCCAATATTGTGGAAGCATTTTATTTATCTTCAGCATTTGTTTTTTTATGAATTTTAGTGAAATTTTTATAAAGCTGAAGCATTTTTTTAGAAACTTCATACTATTCTCACATATCAAAGCAAGCGTGAAATATTTTAAATTTAATATCAAATTTAAGAAGTTAATTTTTATAAATTAAAAAATATTAAAGAACATGTTTACGTACTATTCGATAAAATGTGAAATTTACTTTAAAAATTTATACGTTATAAAAATAATTTCTGATTTTATAATCTTTATTCATTGAAAAAGCATAATCATAATTGTATTAAAAATAGTTTATATAAATAAAATTTTAATTATTTTTAATAATATAATTGATTATATTAAAATTATATTTTTACTATAATAATTTTAGACCCTTAAAAACGTATTTGATGTACTGCAATAAAAGAACTACATCATATTTCTTGTAGAAAGTCATTTATAAAATTTATGTTAATATAAAAAGTATTATTGTTGTTAAGTTATGAACATAATTATTAAAAATCATGATAATAAATGTTCTTATGTATAATTATATAAAATTATTTTAAATTTGTAACTGTTGTTGTATTTATTTAATATTTGAAAATAAAATCACAATAAAATGAATATCCTATATACTACATATATTTCATCATTTATGTTTCAAGTTTAGTTATATAATTATAACGAGAGAAAATTTTTTTTCATAAAAGATTCTTTTTTGAAGTTTTATTCCTATTTAATTTCAATACAAATCTTTAAATATAATTAGCCTTATTCATAATATTTTTAATTTTATATAACTGTAAAAAAATTACCAGATATTAAACTGTATATTTTCGAAAAACGTTCAGAAGTGTAAGCTAGTAATATTGAATTATCTTCAGGCTCTTTGAAAAAATGTGAAGAAAAGGTTGGTTTAGTAAGAATTGAAGATATTTCACAATAGTATTTATTAGAAGCGTTATACTGAACACGTTTTCTTGTTAATTATAACTTTTCTTAATTAAATCTTAGACTCGTAATAAATACAACTATCCAAATGTTTACATATATATATATATATATATATATATATATATATATATATATATATATATATATATATATATATATATATATATATATATATATATATATATATATATATATATATATATATATTATAATTTATTCACTATAGATTTTAATTCTTTTTTAAATGTAGACAACAGTATTTGTTAAAAAAGTTTAAATAAATGAATTTTAACCGAGTATTAAAATTGCTTCGTTAAAAACTGTTTGGATATGAATAAAATTTTCGTAAATTTTATCGAAATAAATATTTATTTTTAAAATTTTGTGCTTCTAACAATGATTTCTAAGAAATTTGAGATTTTCTTAAAAGTAAACTAAGATACTTTTTACACAATCATTTCTGTTGAAATAGAATTTTTACAAATTTTGTAGCATAAAAAATGAGTTAAATTATATTAAATCTTTTTAGTACAATATACAGACAGTTTATATCATATAGTCCATTGACTTGAAGTCGTTGTAAAGCTTTTCTTTAAATATCTAAAATGCATTTTATTTCTTGAAAAAGACACTTTATAATATTTGAGTTGACAGAAAAATTACTATGGTTTTTCTTTTCATCACATGTATCACTAAATGGTTTGTAAAGTAATTAGGATACTTATTAAGAAACTTGATATTAAGTGTTGGTAAATTATTTATTTTAAATTAATTATAGTAAATTTGTAAGTACATTTTTATTTATTTATTGATTAAAGTAAAATTACGAAATGAATATCTAATGTAGAAGTAATATCTACATTTCAATAATTTATTTTTCAAGTTATGTTCAATATTTTACAATTATTAATCAGAAATAATTGTTCATAAAATTAATCATATTGTAGTTTCATAATTCAATGTAATTTTAATCCAATTCCTTAAATAGAATTAACTCTATCGATAAGATTTTTAATATTTAATTTTATATATATCTTTAAAAGAAATTATCAATCATTTAATTCTAGTTATAAAAGTTAATTAAAGTGCCCGTTTGTAATTTTAATTATATCCTTTTGAGGATTTTGAAAAAGAAAAGTGTGGTTTGATAATAATTGAAGGTATTTGCAGTCTATTTATTAAAAACATTATTGTAAGCATTTACATATTAAAGTAATTTTTCTTCAGTTATATTTCAAACGAGTAAGAATTACTTTAATTTGAAAGACTATAATAAGTAAATAACTATGCAATTCTATAGCCTATATTCTTCAACAATCATAAAAAGGAATGAAAAGTAATAACTGATTTTAGCATGTAAATTATGGGAAGTAAAAATGCTCTCTCTCACTAATTCTGCTTATTAATTTTTTAAATTTATTTAAACTCTTATGATTTCAAAAGATATTTGCAGATCAAACAATACAAATAAAAAAATATTCATATAATAAAATTCTATATTGATGACAAAATCTTCTTTATATGCAAATAATTTTAAAAATTGTAAATTTATGTAATGTGTCAATAATAAAAATTTCATCTGAATTATTTACTGTAGTAACGTGTTTATCTATTTTACAGAAGCAATTTTCCTTCATTTTAATTTAAAAATACTGTTTAATTGAAAGTACTTTAAATTAATTTTATTAATACCATATAACACTCCTATTTTTAGTTCCACATAAGGAGTAATTATATATAGTAAAAATATTTAAGCTAAATTTCTCACGTAATTGAGTTACATAGAACAGTAAATTCATTCTCTCTCTCTCTCTCTCTCTCTCACACACACATACACACACACACACACACACACACACACACACACACACACACACACACACACACACACACACACACACACACACACACACACACACACACACTATAATACAATTAATTGGATCAGCAATCATGGATGCGATGTATATTTTCCATTTAATTCACTTTGTAATGGTTCCAGAGCATTCTGGAATAGACGGAAACGAAAGATCTATCTGTATAACTAAATCTGCGCTACAGAGACAATGTGTAGAGAAATCAATTTCTACAGATGATCTCACCCATCACGCTCGGATTCATTTTAAGAACTCTTTTCTAAAGAAATGGCTGAACAGCAAGTATGCTAGTAGTTTTTCTCACCTGCTATCAATAAAGAACTGGGAATGTCTACTTCCAAAATCTGGCATGGAAGATGTCTAGATTTCTGCGATTATAACTAGGTTATTTCCAACTAATGCATTATTGGCCCGATTAAATTTATCTAATACAGACAAATGCACATGTGGAGGGACCGAAACTATAGATCACATATTACTTGTACGCCCCCAACACAAGCACATATGAGAGCTTACATTTCATGAAAGGATCTAAATGGTTTTGACTTTATGAGATGGAATTTAGGCACTAAAGTTCATATTCGATGCTTTCTACATCAGCATTCCTCTGAGATTCCGATCATTTCACTGGCAAAGATTATATAGTAACTCCCGTAGTATCTTTTGTCAATCAACCTCAAATTCATCATTCGAGCAGCCTATCAATGCATTTGGTGGTATACCTATTCTATCTTTATACCACGGTGAATAAAATCTGTCATGCTTTTTCCTACGAAAGGTGGAGGCTTTATCAACGAGAGAATATTGTATCAAGTTTCATATAATATGTATCAAAATATTTGAAGGAATTTGTCAAAATTTATTAACTACTGTTATATTTTCAACGTGAGCTAAAAGCATTCCAGCATTGATCTCAAAAAATGTACTTTGCAGTGCACAAAATGGTTTCTGAGTAACTTGTTATTTTGAGTTATTTTTAATAAGTATTATTTCAGCCATTTTTATGTATTATTTCAGGATTTAAAGCAGAGAGTGTGTGTTTTAAAATGACAAATAAATTGCTTTTTATTATTGTTAGCAAAGAGTTTTCATGGAATGATACCTTGCACCAATGAGAGTTATGTTTTCTAAGGTCGAAGGCGGGACACTGGAATCACAGATCCTTGGAGTGTTCCGAGAATGTTCTGTGAGCACTGTCTCTACTGTGTGCCCTTCAGGAAGGTCGATTCGAAAATCCACTGCTGCTTGGATTATACCCCAACATTGAACGTGTGATGATGAAATTAAGAATACTGGATTGATGTACAGATCCAGGGTCAAAAGCAGCCAAATTAGTGAATCATTAGTAAATTATAGTGAGAATGATTATGAGGATGATTCCCTTAATGACACTTTTGAGATGGAGAGTTCATCACATGGTTAATCAATCTTTGAAAGAAAATTATTATAGAATCTTAAAATGATGTTTAGTGAGGAAATCTTTATTAAATTGTACGTAAACTTTGTAATATTAATAAATATATTGGAAAATTTAGCATTTAAACTTAACTTATGGAAAATTATCTTTAATCTCTCAATATATGCTGTTTGATGCATCCGTTGTATAAACTGTGTTAAATTTCAATATAATAGGTTTAAGTAGTTCTAGGAATAGATTTATTTCGCCACATTTTGTTTGCTTATCTCCAATCCGGACATGTAGTTGCATTTCAGTAAAACGATGACTGAATTTAAACTAGAGTTATTTTTGCAAATAAATAAATAAATAAAAATAAAACATTGGCACTTAGCAATTCTACAATATAAACTGATTTTATCAAGTATATATTTCCTTACAAAACAATTCTGTCAACAAATTAGTCTTGTCACGATAAAGCTATTTTTTCGTCAAAATACTATTTTTCATTCATTTGTAGAAATTACTAAGTTTAGTCAAACCTAGAAGAATCAGCATTGGATTTCTTTTTATCAAATGTGAAATTGTAGAAAAAAAATTTTTTTTCATTGTCCGACTGCTACTAGATTTTATACTTTTTACTCCATTGATTTAAAAAAAAGAATATGTATGATTGATTGTTATGAAGATTATTGATTGTTATGATTGAAGAATATGTTGATTGATTTCAAAAGATCAATATAATTCAGAAGTATATATAAAAACTTCGGAGCTAGAATGATATTTCCCTATACTAGAGATCATGGCAACTTTTTTCGTCGCCAAGTGTCGACGATAAAAGTAGCAAACCAGAATGGGTACCAATCGGCGAAAGAAACTGGGGTTTTTCCCCGATTTCGAATTACTAGGCCTAAATCTACATAAGAAAACAATAATAACAACTATGTAAATAGCCCCTCCCCCTGATTTCAAATTGCTAAGCCTATCGGTATATTAGGAAAAGTAATTGTAGTAAGAATAGATTAAAAGTTCTATTTAAAAATATTTCAGAATCAAAATTAAAGGAAATAAAGTAGAAAAAATAATTACATTTAATAAGATCTAGTTAAAAATAAATTAAATAATGAGTTTCAGTGTTTTAAAATAGAATGCTATATAAATCATTACTACATAAATTATGACAAATCTAGAATAATTCCAAAAAATAGAAGGATTCTATAATTTTGTTTACTATTCGAAATTTAAATACTTAACATACAATTCTGGGAATTCTATGACTGCAGAAAATAATTAAAATAAAATTACTTTAATTTTTCGTCTGGGGCTCTACATGCCCAGCAAAATCCAAAATAAATATATAATTCAGAGTTTAATTTTTGGCACGATATACATAGTGAAATACGAAACAAATATATAAGACAGGATGAAAATTCTGGCGCTATATTCACAGCGAAACACAAAACGAATATAAAAAGACAGGAATGAAATTCCGGCACTATATCCACAGCGAAATAAAAAAAATGTGAATATAAAAGACAGTATTTAAATTCTGTGCTGCATCCGAGGTGAAATAAAAAATAAAGAAAAACGAAATAAAAATCAGAAAAATGAAATCTGGCTACCAAAAAATCTGGAAAAGTAGCAAAAACTGTATTTACAACACTATAATAAAAACAAAAACTCAAATTGGCAGCACTACAATAAAAACAAAGGGCGCTAGATTTGGCAAGAAATCACTTAGAGGGGGATATCATACTTACACCAAAACTTCGAATTCAAACGTAGAGCAAAAGCTTTTAATTCAAAGTAAAACTATAATTGCTGTTGCCACTGAAAATAACCATAGATATATCGTAAAAAATATGTAAAACACTTGAAAAACCAAATCTGGTTACAAAAAATCTAAAAAGCAACAGAAACTCAAATTGGTAAATCTATGATCCTAATAAAACACTGTTATGTGATAGGACCTTGTTGTTTTTCTTGTACTTAGTACGTACGGAGTATAGTTACTTTTAACGTAACAAGTACTTTACTATTTACATTTTGTACTTGTTACAATTTCATTAGTGCTGCCATCTATCGAATTAAAAAGTAATGACAAAGTTTTTTTTAAATTTTATAAATGAATTGAATGAAACTAAATTAATAATTGATCTACACTAAATGATTAATCCATAATATTTTATATTATTCCGTAAAATTAATTATATAATTAATACTACTTTAAATTATTATCAATTATAAATAAGCATACATTTAAATATTAATAAAAAGAACTTATGTGATAATTTATAAAAAATAATTTTTATTACCTATTCAACAGTTCATTAATTGAGAAATTTTTTGTTTTTTCCTGTAATGCTTTAATTTCTAATAAGAGGCAAAGAAACAAAAGTTATTTCCTCTACAAAACGTTTTTCTGTGAAAAATAAAAAAATAAAAATTTTCAATTAATTAAAAAATGAACTTTAATTTAATTTCTCAAATTTTTCTGTTATTAAACATTAACGTGACAATCATAGTATAAATTTTTGATGCATAATAAATAGTAATTTTTCCTATAAAAGACGTTTATTTGTTTATATTTTTAAGTAGTAGATAAACCAGATTTTTCTAAAATAAAAATTCTATTAACTCACATATCTTGTTTCAGTTTCCTGAATCTTAAACAATTTATGTATAAATAAAGTAACTCTGCAATTAAAACTGTATTAATACTGTTTAAGTAAATATGATCACTATTTATCAGAGTAACTTTTATAGCTGCATAAAAATTCATTAACTATCAAAAATTATAAAACACTTTTACCAACAATCTAAATGTTATAATGTTTTAATGTAAAATATTAAGTAATCTAATTTTTAATACAAAATGAGGAAGCACAGAAATACATATATTTTATTTACATCAATCCATAATTTAAGAAATAAATATGACGGTAACACATGATGGTATAAATAAAGATAAAGGAAAAATTGACTTATAATTAAAACATTTTTTTTAAATTTCGAAACACTAAATTAAAATGAATAAACTACTTATATTATTAATAAAATGAACAATGTTTATTAGGTTTAGATCAACATTCTTATTATATGAATAAAAATGAATTGCATGGTAAGAAATATAAAAGAACATTTTTTCTAACAGTTTAAATTGTATATATTTACAGTAAAGTACAGAGAAACTAAAACATGGTTGAAAAAAAATATGCATTTATACGAATTATAATAAAAATATACATAATAATAAAAATAACAATGGAAGTATATAAACAGATATAATTTAAACATTTTTTTTAAATTAAGAAACCTGACATAATTTAAATTTATAATAGATATGATATATGTGTTCATAAAATAAAATTAAGTTTTTAAAAAAAATAATAAGAGAAATAAAATTCACTAAAAATTGCTAAATACGTAACAAGAATAATAGGCTTTACTTATATTTTTTTTAAAAAAAAGTGATATATTTGTAAAAGAACGATAGTCAATGAATAAATGAGCCACTATATTATTGATTTCTCAACTTATTTATTTTAAAAACCAAAACAAAACAAATGTACGTGATTATTTTATTTTGCAACAGAAATTCATTATGTATCCCTCTCCAACCCAAAGCGATCTTCCAATTCTGAAGTATCCCTCTCCTATTTTGTAGTTAAACCAACTGTCATTTCCCTTCTCCCCCTAACAAGACCGCTGCTTTTGGGGATTTCTGATCGAAACATTTCTTGATTTTTGTTCAACAGCAAAACCATCTGATTAATTTAAACTGTATTAATACGTGTAAAAAAATGAAAAGATATTGAAATTATTAAAGGATTTTGTGTGCGACTTGGAAATTGCTTAGATAATTAATACAATATCAACACATGTAGTAAGCTATTAAACAGAAGAACTCTTTAAAGTGCTTCAAGAGTTTGTGAAAGTGGTAGCTTATCATCAATTCATATATTTAAAATTTCCAGACATGTCTATTGGATTCATGTCTGGAGGTCACGGTGGCCATATCATTCTTTTGATTCCTTCTGTATTATGTCACCTTTCCATTCTTGATTATTACAATATCCGAATATATACACTATCGAACTGTTGAATCCCTAACAGTAACTCATCACTAAGGTCAGCATGGCCACTTGCAAGAGGGCCGATTCTCCCCCCCATAACAATGTAGGGAAATCCTGGACTATCCCTTAAGGTTAACGAGTTGGGAATACTCACCTATCTCCAAGCGCTATGTACTAAATTTGAACCCGGGTAAGATGACGGGCATCCTTCCCTTCTCAGCAGCGGAAGGATTTTGGACATCACAACGGTGCGTGGACTCGTATCCAGTAACCGAGTGAGAATGAATTTGTTCACCCTAACAGTCACTGCCCACGACAAGCGACGCTTTGCGGATCTTTACATGGAGCTGCTGTCCTCCTAAACTCACAGGTGGTTTGCCGAACACACCACTGTTCCAGATGATCACACTTTCATACCTGCAGTGAGCTTTTCGGAACATTTTTCAACAACGGGAGATGGATGTTGCGCTTCTGTATATTAACCTGCTAGGTTTGGAAAATTTTCGGGTTTCCTCCTTCGCAATAGAGCTTACCCTCTATCAACAACCGATTTATGCGACTGAAATGCCCTCGGCCATTATGTTGTCCACTGTACGGCATCAAATCCAATTAGCTTGTTTTATATCCTTGTCATTTTTTTTAAAAAAACGTCCCGATTGTCTGCTATATTATTGATGCTTTTTTCCCCAAATATTGGGCATGTTGTGGGAAGATTTCCATAAAATCTACGTGTAATTTTAAAATTATTGATTTTTTGTTTTATCCATTGAAGACCACCATTGTAGAACTAATTTAAGCTGGAAACAGAGATTACTAAAGCATCAAGAATTGTTTCTAAAATTGCTCAAAAGTTAAGAAAAAGAGATTTTTAAAACCTTTTATACACTAATGGATGCATACTGATGCTTACTGAAAGTTTAAAATACGTGGATTTCGGTGAAAAATCACCCTTTCTCTCTCTCTTTCTCACACACACACACAAGTTTGACATTGATTTGGTAGGTCAGTTAGAAATTTTCAAGTATTGGGTTGAATATTGTGCACCGAAGCAGTTCTAGGCATGTATTATTAATTAAAACAAACGTAAGTTGATATATAAATTAAACAATGTGAAAAGCAATAATTAGAAAACCTAAAATATTTAGATTCAAGTAAAAACTAAGTAATAACTAAATTAACAACGCAGAATTCCTATACAAATTTTTAAGAGAATAACTTATAAACCATAAAATAAATACAAATGCCCACTTCAAAAAAGAATTTTTAGAAAAAATATTGAGTAAGAACGGGATAAATGATTCATTTTAAAAACAATGGACACCGAAATATGGTTAATTTGGGAAAGTGGAGCAGCACGCCTCATATTGTCAGTCTAGCTGAAACAAGACAACAACAAAAACAACGGAAAACATTTAGAGAAATAAAAAAGGAAGTTAAAAACGGAAAAATTGTAGGAAAAAAGTAATAAAAAAGGGAAATAAAGATAAAAATAAATAATAAAAAGAAATTTCATATTGAAAAATTTGTCTTTTATTTATTAGAATCTTTGCATAAATTCGAAGCATCTTCCTTTTGTCCCTTGTATCACTGATAAGAAAGAGCAAGTTCAAGTTTCTCTCGAGGATCGCCTACATAGGTATGTATGCTTCTAATTCCCATTTTTTATTCCCGTCGTTGTTTCCATTCGTTTTCTAAGTACTTTTGTCCTTATGAAGGCCGAGGTGGCAGACGAATGGTTAGCGCTCTTGCCTTCGGTTCAACAGTTCCTGGGTTCGAATCCCACCTTGGGCAGGGATGTTTATAGTGGTTCGGAATACACTTTAAACCGTAGGTCCCGGTCTAATTCGCCATAGTGTGCAAAAAATGACCTCTGAGCGACCAACCAACCATTGCCCTTATGAAGCCGAACTGTTAGCCGCGTGGTTTCGGTTCAACAGTCTGTGGATTCGAATCACGCATTGGCCTTCGATGTTTATAGTGGTTCGGGATCCAATTTAAAATGTATGTCCCTTTCTCGTTTGCCCTCGTGTTGAAGAAATGACCAAATCAAACTTGTTCTTATTAAAAAACTCTTTTTTAATTTGGGCATTTCTAGTTACTTTATTTTTTTCATTGATCCTGTTAAAAACTTTATAATAATTTATATCCTTAATTAATTAATATATTAATTAACGATACAAATATACGAAGCTACACTAGTAAAAATTATTTAATTAATATAGTAATAAATTAATTTTTACTCATGTATCTTCGTATATTAATTATACATATTTGTACTTCATATATATTAAACGCACACACAATTATTTGAGGAAAAATGTTCTTTTCGTGTAAATATTTTAAAGTCATGTACATTTTTTATTGATTGAATGTTAAGGAGCTTATCACTGTACTTTTATAAACTGAAATTATCGAACAGTGATAACATGCGTCACGAGAAGATAAGGGAAAGATAAGAAGCTCATTTGAAGAGGTAGATTCACGTCAAAATGAAGCACATAGGTAAGAAATTTTCATTTTCTTCATTCTTGTCCGTTTTCTCAAACTGTGACCGCAGTTATCAGTAGTGTATTTACAATTGATGCCGCCAAAACTTGTGTACTTAAGAATACATGATATGATTCCCTAAACGGTGATTTATGTGGAAGGACATATTGAAATCGTTTTATAGAGAATAACTGTAGGATAATATTTTTTTTACCCATTGCGTATTGTGACACTTAAGCATGACTTAAGCAGGATTGCAAATTTCATTCCTATTTTAAACTTCAAATTATGCCTAGAAAATGCAGTGCAGTTTTCAGAGCAAAATATTATGGTAATTATGGGTGTCAGTATAATCAGATGTAAACTTTACAGCACTATTGTACAATATTTTACAAAACATTTTACAGTAATTTTTACAGCACTTTTCACTGTAAATCTTGTTTTATTTTTTATTGTAAATTTTATACTTTTTACTGCAAATTATACAGTATTTTTTACGGTATATTTTTCAACAGGCTTTGTGGTAATTGTTACAGAAACTTTTGCTGTGTTCCTATAGACAACTATTCCCTTTTGCCATACATTTTATTGTTGTTTTCCTAAAGTATTTAGCTTTTCTTTAGTTTTAATTCTAAGGAAATTTTAATTCCGTGCTCATTTTATGTACGAAGTAAATTTATAGAAGAAATGTTTATTAATTTCCTCATTGCAATTTTTTTCTTTATACACATCACTACTTTTCATCAAATCAATGCATACATGCTTTCTTAAAATTCGTATTATCCTGAAAAATTTCATGTATTTAAATTTTATTTTCTTAAAACGCGTTTTAATCTATTTAATAAAAGTTAATATTTTACAAATGTACTACAATCATTCAAATGTTGGATATTGGAAATATATTTATGTTCTAGTTCATTCTTCTTTTCAATGGAATATTTTTCTGGATATTTACTGTACATAAAATATATGTCGGCATTTTGTATGTGTTTCTTGCATAAGCAATTTTAAAAGACAATAATAGAGCCATGAATCCAGACAAAATATATATTAATCACAGTCATTATGAAATTTTAAAATAATTTTAATTGAAATATGTAAGATATTCGTTTTGCGTTCAATTATAAACATTAAAGTACTTTACATGAAGCTAAAAATAAAGAAATTTTCCATTCTTGCCAAATTTCATTGATTTTCCGATTTTAATGAAAAATAATGGGACATTTTAACAATAATTGTGAGCATAAATTAACTTAATACATGTAGGAAATTTCCTAAGTGCGCCCCAAGTATTATTAATCAAGAAATATTTTTATCCAATATTTTAAATACTTCTAAAAATAACACCAAATATAAGTTTGATACTTGGTGTTATTTTTTTACAAAATACCACATTTTCGGATGATTCAGTGATTAATTATTTGACTTTTAATACCCTAATAGGATTAATTTTTTAGTTTATTTACTTTACATTTTGTGATTTTAACTGTCGGCAGAATTGTTTGCAAAATTTATTAAAAACTAAGACCCTGTGATTAAATATGGAATAAGATATAAAATTAAATATAAAATCAATTTTTATTTTTTTAAATGTTTAGGATGAAAAAAATTAAAAATATTTCAATTTAAAAACACAAATGCCTAATTAATTAACGATATAATATTTCAACTTCATTATACAATATATATATATATATATATATATATATATATATATATATATATATATTTATATATATATATATATTTATATATATATATATATATATATATATATATATATATATATATATATATATATATATAATATATATATATATATATATATACATATATATATATATATATATATATTATATATATATATATATATATATATATATATATATATATATATATATATATATATATATATATATATATATATATATATATATATATATATATATATATATATATATATATATATATATATATATATATATATATATATATATATATATATATATATATATATATATATATATATATATATATATATATATATATATATATATATATATATATATATATATATATATATATATATATATATATATATATATATATATACGAAAGTCACTCTGAAATTTTTGAGGTACAACTAGATTTTTAAAGTTATACTTACAAAATTTTAGGTGTGTTCAAAGTATAGTCCTCCAGCATCAATGCACTATTGTAGACGAATTTTCCACAGATTAAATGCCTCAAGCCATTCATTTCTTCGAATAGATGAAAAAAATGCATTTATAGCCACATCAATCTCTTCTTCTGAATAAAAACGACGTCCACGTAAGTTCTTTTTTAGATTAAAGAATAACCAAAAGTCCCACATAGCTAGAATAGGTGAATACGGCGGATGTTCGATCACTTTAATTTGTTTTTGTTTAAGAAACTCAACTGTTAATCCGGCTGTATGTGAAGATGCATTGTCATGGTGAAGTATTAGTCCCCTAACATTCAGTTCTTGTAATATTTCTGGAAGACATTTAGTGGTATACCAGTTTGCTGTTACTGTCTTCTGTCTTTCCAACTTGATGGCTTTGACCAATCCCGTACTTCTGAAGAAAACGGCATACATCACTTTTTTCAGTGCGCGTTGTTTTTTCACCATTGTCGGCGTGGGATCATCTTCAAAGATCCATACTTTGCTTTCTTGACGTGTTGGAACGTCAAAAAACGGTATGTACATTTCATCACCTGTTACAATTTTAGAAATGATGCGGTGGCCACCATCATTCAGCATCAAATATTATTTCCTAAAGTATGAAGAGTTTCTTTACTGATTCTGACACGCTCCTCTTTTTGATGTTCAGTTAGATTATGGGGAATCCAACGGCAAACTACTTTTTTCATACGTAATTCTTCATGAATGATTTTGTCTATGGCTGCGGATCCAATGTTAAGTTCCTTCTCTATCATTTCATAGGTGCAGCGATTATCATCCATGAACATTTTTCGTATGGCAGCCACATTATTCGGGATTACTGCCGACGGAAATCTTCCTGGGTGTTCTTCATCCAGAAGAAAATTGCGACCTCTTCTAAATTCTCTAAACCATCTGAATACAGTAGCACGAGCTGGAGATTCATCACCCAATGCTAATACAACCGTTCAACGCATTCTTCTTGATTTAATCCTGCTTTGAAATCGTAGAAAACCATAGCGCGATAATGTTCTCACGTCAACTCCATTTTCTCTTCTGTTTAAAATTTATTCCACACTAAACAAGTTGAAGTAAGTCAGTAAAAAATCGTCTTCTGTGTTAAAATACTTTGTAATTTAAAATTAAACCGTTATTTTTAGTTTGTAAATTCTCGTCTGCGCGTATTTCAAAAATTTCAGAGTAACCCTTGTAATATATATATATATATATATATATATATATATATATATATATATATATATATATATATATATATATAACATTGAATTAAAAAAATTTTCATCATAATAAGTACAAATAAAAAAAATCTGAGAAAATAATGCATTCCTATTTAATAAGAGCTAGCAACACACAAGCAATTGCAAAAGAATGATTTTATTTGTGTTAGTTTAAATTGTATCATTTGACACATGATTTAATACTGATAAAATATGTGCTTACAGATATTTTTTATTTATGTTCCTTGAGAGAGAGAAAGCAATTAATATTCAATAACATCTCAAAAATACAAAAAAGACCCATGAATAACTGAATAAAAATGTCAACGAATATTAGTAGGGTGACGTCACAAACTTGTCCACCGTTCTTCTGAAATGAGAATGAGAACGACCGATTTGAAACCATTTTTACATATGACATGGGCTGTTGCAGCACCAGCATGCTTTCCTGTACCTAGCTCTGAATTGGGCGCTACCAGTTGGATAGAAGCAGCAGGGTGGAGTCTTCGTGATTGTGAAGCAGGGACCAGGCCTTCAATACTTGACCTGTCACCCCCAGAGGTATCATTTCACTCGGAGGACATTGTGATTATGATCCGTTTTAACGTGCAGCCGCCTTCTAGCGAACACGATGGATCTTTTGTCGTTCGGGATTCGAACTCACTACCTTGCGATAATGAGCAAGACAATCTAATCAACCATGCCATCGTGCCCCTTATGAGAAATGCCAAAGTAGCCTAGTGGTTAGGGCATCGGCCTTCCGTCCGGAAGGGCTGTATTCGATTCCCAAAGCCGTCCAAGACCCACCGAATGCATGCTCGTTAAATCTTTGGATTCAAAGCCCTGTGTTCGGTGGTTGAGCAGTTACCATGGGTGTAATGGTCTAGAGGAAAATTTCCTCCCCCTCTAAATCATAGTAAAAATTGAGGGAATGGATCATATGGTGGTGCCATCTATCGAATGAGTCTTAGAGTAAAGACGCACTTTCACCTTTCGTGGTATTCTGGTTAAACGAAAGACGCATCCTTCTGGCTTCATTTCGCATAGTTGTCGGCCAGTGAGCATGGCTTGTCCAAGTGTCAAAAGTAACAGCAACAACATATGGCAAAATTAAATCGGAGCAACCCGCAAGAGAATTATTCCATTCGAGTTTGATGTTCCGATTCATATCTTCTTCAAACTTATGTTGTGATCGAAAAATAGATTTCAAATTTTCTAAATAGATGAATGAATATTTCAAAGTGATGGTTATTTTAAAAACCTGAGAAAATTTTTTAGAATTTTATGCTGTTCATTGGATTTTTCCAATTTACTTTCAACAGTTAAGAAATGTTTCTTGGATACATGTAATCATAATTGCTTTAATAAGGTAAAAGTGCTTTTGTGATAAAGAATTTTTGAAATGAAGTCTATCGTACGGACTTTTAATTTTATGTAATCTTTAATTTTTTGTAATCCTTTAAATGTAATCTTTCTAATTGATGTTTTTAAACTGAAAAACATTTACGTATTTGAGATTTTTATTTCAATTTAATAAATATCAATTAAAATGAATATACAATTCATTTTATATTTATTTCATATATGTAACCGAAAATATGTAATTTGAAATACATTTTTTCACTTAAAAAATGACTCTCTTTTAAAAATGTTAATGGTAATTCCTGAATGATTGCGTAAAATATCTTGTTTTTGTGTAATTCATATGTATTTTCTTTTCATGTTATATTTTTTCAATGCTCTTGAGTACTCTTCATTTTTTTTAATACTCAATTAAAACCTTAAATTCTTCAGTTTTCAAAATTGGGGATGTTTATCAAAAACACTTAAAATACGTTAACATAATTTTCATTTTTAAAGTTGAAATAAATAATATTAAATTGCCATTTTTCGTTATAGCTGTTCTATAACGTAAATGCCGCCCATCTTGTCTAGTGGTCAGCGTGCCTGACTGCGGATAAGGAGGTCCTGGGTTCGAATCCCGGTTCGGGCATAGATGTATTTTCTCTCTCTATCTATCCTGTCCTTGTCCTTTCCTTGTATGAATGAGGTGTGAATGATTGCCTACCCTATAAACGGGCACCTATGGCATGTGTGCAGAGCAAAGTCGTACTTTCACCTTCATGGTGCTCTGATTAAAACGAAAGACGCTCCCAATCGACTTATAGTTGCATAGCCAAAGCATAGCGAGCTTGGCTTGTCCAAGTGTCATTAGTAACAACAACAGCAACAACATAACGTAAATAATGTATCAAATTCATCAATATAAGATACTTTTTATACTTTTGAAGTAGGAACTTTTTTTCTACTACCCGGATGACATAGAATATTTAGTGCTACAAGGGGCGAATGTGATGGTATCTTAAGCAGTGGCCACCCAATTGGTGTGTTATATTCGACCAGAAAGTGAAGGGATAAAGATACACAGAGAGAGATAGGAACATTCATGCCTGAACCAGGATTCGAACCCGGAACCTACTGTTTCGAAGTTAGGGACGCGTTCGGCGGGCAGTCAGAACTCAAACTTTCATTTATTATCTGAAAGCTTTGAAGAGGCGTAATCAGTGAATAATAATCTGTGTCAGGTAAAAGCACAGATAATCCGGTAGCTCATTTGAAACTGGGCTGCTGCGTGAAAAACAGAATCCTAATATGTATACAATATTAAACTCAATTTTTCTATTTGCTGTGCAAATAAACATTCACAAATTACATTTATTTGTGAATGCTTAATTTGCACAAAAAATAATTATGCAATGAAATCATGATTATACAAATAACATTCTCGCGAGTTATACTAATTATATAAACATTGATATTTCATAAAATACGTTTTTTACAGTGTGGTACATTAGAAAATAAAATAAACCAAATGTCAAAAGTCACAAGAAACTTAACTTACGATGAGGGATAAAATATAAACAATTGAATTATTTTTGACAAAAAATAAGAATTTGGAATAATTGCTTGAGTTTATATTTATGTCGATTTGGTTGAATTCAATAAAAAACTGATCTTTATAAGCATTTTTTGTTTGCAGAATTAATGTAAACAAAAATGCAAAGGATTAATGAACTATATATATATAAAAATATACCTTTACGAATAAATTCTGTTTTTGGCAGAGAGCGCTTCCGTATATTTTACGTTGAATGCATAAATCTATTAAATATCGAAAAAAACAACAAATTTTCGATTTTCTAAAGACAACTTTCAAATGTTCTTATGTCATAATAATTTTTTTAATTCATCATTCTCTACAATTTCGTCCATTAATAATAGTTTGGAGAAAAAGAAATCTATTATTTTTGCGTGAAGTTCGAGACGTTATATAACATGTTTTGGATTGTTCGATTTGGTAAATTATACTATGGTTTGTTGCATAATTTGTTGTGCCATTCTAAAGGTTGCTTCATAATGACTCTTTCATAGAAGTCTTGGTTCTTATTAGTGATTATTGGATCTCTAGTAATCGATTTTCACAATCTTCGCTTGATCCCAATTTCTCGTCACTCAAGAAATTTTATAATGCGGGAAAAGAGGGTAATCGCTTGGTACCAGGACCGGACTATATGGTGGATGCATTACAACTTCCTACCCAAGCTTCCAGAGTTTCTGGCCCGTTACTACAAACATGAGTGTCCTGGCGTTGTCCTTATGGAACACAACACCTTTTCTGTTGGCCAATTCTGGCCGTTTTTGCCAATCGCTAGCTTCAACCGGTTCAGTTGTTAAAAGTAGAGATCAGAATTTACTGTTTTTGCCTTACGGTAGAACCTCATAATAAATGATTCCTTTCCAGTAAAATATTCCTGGCCATTAGTCCTGGCTTGGCCACCGTTTGAGCTGCTTCACCGCGCTTTGAGCACGATCGTTTTCGCACAGTATTGTCGTATGTGACCCATTTCTCATCTGCAGTCACCATCCGCTTAATAAATGGGTTGATTTCGTTCCGTTTGGCCGAGCCTTCTCGCAGATGGAAATTCACTCTATCATGTTTTTTGGTGTTAATTGGTGTGGCACCCAAACATGAATTTCTTTTCGAATACAACTTCGCGTAAAACGGTTCACAACTGTTTTATGGTCGATCTTTAACTCTTTTGCGATGCAACGACTATTAAAATGCTTCAATTACTTCAATTACAATTACAATTACTTTAACTTCAATTACATCTGTAATTTTATAGACATTTTTGATGACGGGCCTGCCTGTGCGAAGTTCATCTTCAACATCCAACATGCATCCAACATTCGCTGAAACCAATATTTCGTTTAATTTGCTGTTACATTATCGTAACCATAAACACCCCATTCCCAATTTCAGCTCCCCCTCACCTGGCATTTTTTCAAATTTCATCTTTATCAAAGAAAAACAATTAAGTGTTCTGAATTTTCTCTTTGTTGACTTCCTTTTTCAACATCCTGTAACTCAGAACTGAATGGACCAAACGAAAAAAAAAATGAAATGTTACCTTGACAACGAGCATAAATTTGAAATTGCTTGATCCATACTTTATAAGATATCGATCATTACTTCTATCTACTGAAAGAATAATGTATCTTATATCTATTTTCGTTTACGAAGTGTCGGCTTTTACTTCTTCATTTGCGATAAGTCCTTGAAGGAAGACATTGCGGTACTAACGAGAATAATCAAGTTCTTTTTCCCCAACCTATTAATATAAAGTTTGTGACAGAAAAAATGGTAACCTAGAAACAATTGAAATAGTTTTAACAAAATATTTTACGAAAAAGAAATCTATACTATTAATTTTAGGTGAGCAGTTTTCAACTTGATATGAATGTGTTATGAAAAAACAATATGTACTCATAAAAATTTAGTTGCGCATGTCATTTGAACATTCAACAACTTATTTCGGATATAAATATATAAAATGGAAAATGTATCATTAATAACAGCAAATCGATATTATTATTTTTTCGAAAAAATCTTTGAGAAAGGTATCTATAATATTTCCAAAAAGCATCGTGTATTGCAAATTTAAAAAAAAAAATTAATGAAAAAAAAATTCTCAATTTGAGTCAACCTACAGGATTTGATTTTATATTAAAGAAATATACATTTTTAATGAATATGGAAACATTTTTACACGTACACCTATATCTATTTTGTAACTATTTTCAAGTAGTAAACATAATAATTAAAATGTTTCAACTGAAAAAAAATAATGTTAATTTATTAAAATAATATTTTATAAAATTTTTTCTTAAAATTGAACTTTATAAACTTTGAACATCGTTTTCTCCAAAGTGGAATTGATACCCATCTACAGTTAAGAATTTCACATTGAAATCAAATGGAAAAATGTGAACTGGTGCAAAGCTAGGAAGGATTTGAAAAAGCTAACAGTACAATAAGTTTGCACATTTTTTACATAATTTCTGAAAATAAATAAATAAAATTTTAATTGTGTGTGTGTGAGAGAGAGAGATAAAATGAATCTCTATTTTATTCATATTTAAATTCACTCAATATAAATTTCGAAAATGCTTTCTTTTGAAATAATTTCTGATTCTACCGAAGAGATATCACGCACTTGACGCTTTCGATAAACATCAAGAATGCAAACAAATTTGACTCTGATAAAAAAAATTAAATTGGCATTTATGACATCTTTGAAACTATTTTAATAAAGTAATTAATAAATTATATTTTATAAAAATGACAATGTTTATCATGTGTATATTAATTTTTACGGGCTGTTAATTTTATTTGAAAAAAATATCATACAAAGTAAGATATTTTATACATTAATAAACTAAGTATACGAAATATTAGGCTCATTTTTTGCAAAATCATTTTCAAAAGTTGAACTTTTTTTAGGGATTTTTAAAATGTCCGATTAAATTTACAATAACATTTTAAATAAATTTAAATTATCATTTTTACAATAAAAAATATGTACTTTATATTTATTAAATGAGTTAAAGCATAGAAATTCAAACATTTTATGAAAATCTATCAATTACAAGTCAAAGACAGCAAGTGAAAGTAATACAAAAAAGACGTCACTTTAGAACAAAAGCAAACGATAATCCCAACAAATGAAAGTGGAAATGTTGTGTGACTATGCCCGGTTTTTCTATATGCATTTTACTGTAAAATGTACCATAATCTTTACTTTCTCGTGAGATATATTTAATAACACACACTGTGATTTTTACTGTATTTCTTCCATTTTCTTACAGTGTTGCTTAACACAGTCAGTTGTTTAAGACCTTTCAAAATAAAAGCTAAAAGATAGCTATAACGCATGTCTTGTACTTCACGAAAATATGTTTTGACACGTAAATTCTTTTCTCGATTGTTTTTGTTTTGCTTTTATTTGCTCTTTCCTCGAATACTTCCCATGTAGATTATTGATCTTTATCAAATCGAAATGCGAATCCCACTAGAATAGCATCAGATTCAATTGATAGTTCTAATCGTTTCCCAGATCACTGTTTTTTTATTTAGTAGTTGGACATCAATAAATTAAAGGAAACACGCTTTTCTCTTTCAATGTCCGGAAAGTTATATTCTTCACATATTGATGAATTTCTTTGATAAAGAATTTTTTTATTGTATTACGTTTCCTTCACTTTTAACAATTTTTTAATTTTTTTTCCACACCATACTTGGTTTTTTCGTCATTGTTCCAAAATTATGAGAATTCCTTATACAATTTCTTCTTCACATTGCTATCTCCATATTTTACTACCAATTTTTAGTAGAAGAGAATTGGAACCAATCGTTCTATAATTTTAATTGCTTAAATAGAACAATGATTAATGAATTGTTTAAAAATAATGCTTTTATTTATCATTAAACAAAGTGAATTTTATATTACTTTTAATATCTGATTTCCTTAAATTCCCTTATTTTTGTAAAAATAAGCTCTCGTATTTTTAGAAGATATCCTTTAATTGCTATAAATTCTCTTACTTCAGGGTATCATTTGAACATTGCTCATTTAAATGATAAGTGTAAAGTTATTGTGACGTCATACATTCACATATATTTGCTCATTAATTTGCTGGGAGAAAGGACATGAATTCTGATTTCGATGCAGTGCATATTTCAAAGCCAGTAATATTTGATACATGGATTTGGGAAGTAGAAATAGAACAGGAGCTAGAAACAGTGGATGACATTCAAGTCGGTACTTTTCCATAATCGCTGTAACGGAAAAGAAAAAAACTGTAAATCACTGTCGTAAATTCCATTTGCATACAACGTTTCAACTGAACAACTTTCGTAAATTCCACTTGCATTTAAAGACTTACATTTTTAGAAACTACTAAAAAAATGATACTATAACCCTTTATATTTACATTTTATAAACTAAATAATTATCACTTATTGAGAAAATTTAAACGACAATGTTTATTTTTGGTGGAAATTGTTAAGTAATCGCATCGCTCATGGATTTCGTGAAGAATTATGTAATAGTACCATTCAATGAAACAAAATTAAGTTTTGCCGCATTTGGTTGATTTTTGTCCTTGGTGGTTAGTGACCGTAATGCTGTTTTAACCAACAAAATTATCACCAATCAATCTTTTGCACCAACTAATTTTAACTTGTTTACATTCATTATAACTTTTTATATAATTTTTGAAAAAAAATATCGATTGATATATATTATATTTAAAATAAAATTCGGATACAAAAAAATTATCCTATTTACGTTATATTATTTTCGATTCTCCGTTAGAAACATACTATTTATGATCATAAGCTAGGAATTATAATGGAAAAGTACCATCTAGTCTCTTACCATTTCAGCTTGTATTAGATTCTAAAAGATAAATGAATTCAAAGTTATAAATGTTCTACTTTCTTTAACCGTTTCTGGATTATTCAAAATATGAAATCTATATAAACAGAATCCTTGTTCTACTTGTTTCTTTGATATTTTAGGAAAATTCTACGTCGATATTTTGTCCAAAGTTAAAATAAAAGCAAGTGCACAAAATGGAAAGAACAGAACATTGGCTAATTTAAAATTGAAAGTTCTTACAGAAATTTTGATTACTGGAGTTGCAACTAATTCAAACCGTATTTCATTTTGATTTTAATTCCATGTTAAGTTAATTATTCCACGATGTAGCAATTTTAAACGATATGACACTTCATTTAGGAATTTTTCTTCCCAGAAGAACAGAGATATCTTTTTCCCTTTTTGAAATTGTTACCTATGCCGATAAAAGGGAGCAGAGAAACAAAATTTGTGCGAAATCTCGAACACTTCTTTCTTTCTATATCCCTACAGTGTAATTTTACACAAAAATAAATAAATAAATAATAACTGATTCAATTTTTGAAAGAGTATTGTTTTTTTTTTTTTTCAATGGCAGTGCGAGTATTTTTAACCTTCGAAATATGCTTCCATGTGGTAATATATTGGAACACGGATAAAAACAATCCCGTTTTTAATATTTTAAAATCGTTTGATTTTTTTTTAGATGATCTATCAGAGTGGTCTCACTTTGTGCCGCAAAGCAGTGTTTTGAACAAATTTAACTAAATATTAATTAAATTAAATGAAACTGGAAGCGAGACTCAAAAATACTGGTTAGTTTCGGTGAACTAAATAAGAAATATGAGAAAAAGTACATTTTTTTATTATATAACTTGAATTTATATTATTAAGACTGATTTCATGCTTTATTATACTCGTCACTGCAGATTGATAGAAAAAGTGATCGTCATTTTCTTCTGATTGCATATTACTCTTGAAAGCTTCACCGGAAAACTGAAGATTGGTTAATAATGTATGATTTGAAAAATAGTGTTGCAAAAAAAAAAAATGTCTCTGATTAACTAAAATGATGGATTCTCTTACGAGATGCACAGACTGAGCTTTTCAGTGGGTTGATAGAAATGAGTACCAAGCATGCTTGAAAACTAAGCACAGGGGGTTAGGCTGACCACTTAACCGGAGCATATGCTTCGTATTCCAGGACTCTCGGTCAAGAAAACAGATATGTGCACCATGGACCTCGCCCCCCTACGAGAAATCGTGCCACTGAGTTTAGTTTTTTATTTTTATTTTTAAGCCTCTTACAAGAAAACTTATATTTTGCCAAATATTTCAAGGCATTTAAATGTCTCCAAAAAATTAAGACTTGGAATTTTAAAATAAATGATACTGCATTGAAGCATTAAATGCCAAAATTAGGACGCATAGTTAACCTTGTGAAGTTATGGCACATTTATATGTAAATAAAATAAGTATAGCATAAGCTTGTTATGTGGCCTTGTGTTAACATAAACTCTTATTCATAATTTATAACATATAACTAAACATCAAAATAATGCATTCTAACAATTTGCATTCATAGTTTTAGTAGCAATTCATGTAAATAAAATTATCTGAAAAATCACGGTTGAATTAAAAATAATTTCATTCATTTGCCCTTTTATAATATTAGAAATTAAAAACGTAAATAAAAAAGAACGACACAAAAATGGTAGTGCTTGTCAATGAAAAATTCATTAAATGGCCTCACTCCCCAAGATAATTTGATTAATTGACTTTATATATACTATTTTGCTTTACTATGTGGCAATCAATTTTTAAATTGATAACATGAAGTATCCAAAGAAAAATTTATTTTTATTACTGTAAAGTAATATTAAAAAATTTACAGATATTCAATGCTGAATATATATATATAATATATATATATATATATATATATATATATATATATATATATATATATATAATTTAGATTATAGTGACTAAACTGATTCACAAAAACCATAAATGAATATTTCAAAGTTTGTGTGATAAATGTTTAACATGAACTAACAGAATAAGAATACAAGATGGAAATTTAAATTAGGACACATGACTCTTCCAAATACTTTTTTTTCTTCATCTAAGGCAGTAAACTGTATTAAGAATGTTACAAACCAAGGCTGTCTCCAACAGTCGTCGCCATCTGGTCCTATTCATCACCATCTTCTCCAAGTTTTCTTCATTTATCAGATTAATGTTTTTTTCAACCTAATCGGTGGTTCTCCTCGTCTTCTGTTTATCATGTAATTAGTGTGAAAGTGCGTTTTCTCTCTCTCTTTTTTTTGCATTATAAGATCAGAATAAATGCTTGAGCCATCGTAGTCTATTGTATTTTATGACTTTAACAATATATCGGGTTCTTACTCTCTCTCTCTCTCTGATAGATTTCAAAATTAAGCAATGATCTCCTGATATTAATCTCATGGACTGCACCAAACATTTTTCTTAAGATTTTACATTCATAAGTTAATAATTAATTTTCATGTAATTTGGCAATTGCTAAGCATTTACTTCCGTAAAGCAAGATTGGTTGAACTAGTGTTTTACAGACATTAATTTTAGATTTTTTTAAATTTATAAATGGAGATTTTAGTTGATTTTTGAGACCATGATATAATTTTTTCGACATGGCGAGCCTGTTGCTTATCTCTACTGTCAAATCATTGTTAGTAGTAAAGATAGTTCCAAAATATTTGAATTGTGACATTGTTCCAAAGGTCTTCACTTTAAATGGCTGCGGAATAAAAGCATTGTTTGAAGTCTCCACGAATTTTGCTTAATCTTCATTTAACTTTAGGACTAATTTACCGGACTCAGTTTCTAATAAATTGAAAGCCTCTTCACCAAATTTTCCAGGTGTACCAATCAAAGCGATGTCATCAGCAAATGCCAAATTTGTAAATCCTTGTGGTATATAGTTTTTCTAGCTGTGAAACCAGCTAGCTCTTATAGCCTATTCTGAGGCAAGTTAAGCAGTAAAGAGCCATTCTGACGCAAACCTCAATGTGTATAAAAGATTTCAGAAATATAGTTCCCCAGTTTTACCTTATATTTTAGGGCCATGGTAGCCTAGTGGTTAGGCCATTGACCTTCCATCCGGAAGGGCTAGGTTCGATTCCCAATGCCTCCAAAGATACACCAAATGCAGGTGATACACGTGTGTTTTAAATCTATGGAGTCGAAAGTCCTGTGGTTATTCATTGAGTAGTTAACATGGTAATAGTTTGCAGAAAGTAAAAGACAAAATTGAGGGAGTTTTTCTTATTTTGATGCCATCTATCGGAGGAGTCTTAAAGCAAAGATGTACCTTCACCTTCGTGGTACTCTGGTTAAACGAAAGACATACCCTTCTGACTTAATTTTGCATACTTGACGGCTAGCGATATTGGCTTGTCCAAGTGTCATAAGTAAAAAGAACAACCTTACATTTTACTCTCTTTAGTGTAGTCTTTTTTTTTTTAGATTATTTAGTTAAGCTGTTACATTTCAAATTCTTCCACTGCTTCATGTATATATATATAATTTCTTTTAATTATTAATATAATTAATTTAATTTATTTTAATAATTTAAGCTAGAGAATAGCTTCGCCACCTGTTAAATTGTAACAGTAACACTGAACCTGTAAAACGGAAACAATTTTAGTACATTTAAACTTCATCAGTTGCTAACTATAAGCATATTAAATGAATATATATATATATATATATATATATATATATATATATATATATATATATATATATATATATATATATATATATATATATATATATATATATATATATATATATATATATATATATATATATATATATATATATATATATATATATATATATATATATATATATATATATATATATATATATATTATATATATATATATATATATATATATATATATATATATATATATATATATATATATATATATATATATATATATATATATATATATATATATATATATATATATATATATATATATATATATATATATATATATATATATATAAGGCTAGTTCGCTCTCAGGAGTTATATATGTATATCCTGAGAGGGAAATAGTCTTATTTTATTCTACTTTTTGTCCTCTCGTAGTAAATTCATAATTTTAATGGTCTTTGAACACTGGTCAGCTCCTCGACTCGTATAACAAAAGACGAGCAGGAATGAGAGACAGCATGTAATATTAGATGGAGAAATAAAGTGTGTATACCCTGTTTCTAAGATAATTGTAACACAAAGCAGCTTAACAAACTAAAATGATATAAATGGCATTCATAAATTAAAAATTCGAAATGTAAACGCTAGAAAAGCTGCATTTACGAAGTTCCACTAAAAAGGAAATTTAGAGCAAAATTAACTTCAGCAAATTGTAGTATATATTTTACATGGTTTGTGGATTTCTTTTTGTGTTGTTTATTATATTTACTTTTAGGAATAAAGTAATTAACATAAGTAGAAGACTTATTTCCAATGTTAAAGAATAAATATTGGATTAAACATGGACATTTAAAATTCAAAGTGTATAATATATGCTTATGATCAAATGTTACTTTTATTAAAATGATTGGAATGTTTAATATACATAATATAATTTTATATGCACATGTTAATTTATATGAAAAGTGCTGCATGTTTGAAAAAATTTTGGATTTTTATTTGGGGACAATAAAGACAGTGAAAGGAAGATAACAACTCATGGTATATTTTATTTTCTCCATACATTTTTATTTCTGATATACATATGGAACTAAAATCTTAATTTAGATTGAAGTTCAAAATTAAACATGTTATGCGACAAATATTTAAAGAATTATGATAACGAATTATAATATGATATTATATAATTCTTGATTATATCACAATTAAAATATATAATGTAATGACACTAAATTTCTTTGTCTTCACACTTTTGAATTACATGATACATTTAGGAAAGTTTAACTTATTCATACTTACTAATAAAACTTTAAAGGAAATTTGAATTTTAATCTTAACAATGATATCACTCGGAGGTCACACTGACCTGCATGTTTTTCGACTAGGAACCGTGACTGGGGTGGGATATGGGGATGAGATCCTTGATCAACATGCCTACCTATATGCCTGTGCAATTGGCACTGATTTAATTCTGATGGATGATAACGTACCTTATCGAGCTTTACTTGTTGGGGAATGTTTTTAGTGCTTTGGTTTGGAGCAAATGGAATGGTCAATGCGATCTCCAGACCTGAATTCCATAGAGCTATGGTGCTATTTTGGTAGACAGGTTGTTGTTTTAAATTCTCCTTTAACGTCGGTAGGAGAGTTGGAAAACAGTTTATCTCATGACTGGTCATCTTTTTCCATTTCGGTAACTGACAAAGTAATAGACAGCATGGAAAATCGCTGCCGCCAATGCATTCATCCTAGGGGTAGGAATATCTCTTATTAAAGCTCTTTTTGTTATGCTTCTATGGTATTTTACATAGTAAAACTGTAATCATTATTTTTTCTGCCAAAACCGGTTGTTCATTAACTTTTGGAAGCCAGTATATATTCCTAGTCGTACATTTTTTTGTTAAGGGAAATCCGCATTTCGTAATAAACATCTCTGATTTCTTTCGTAATGAATAATCTGAAGATCAGCTGCTCACGGGACATTTTATATCACTCTAAAAGTTCTAATTGAATTAATTCAATTCTAAAGTGGAATACGGTACTAGGCTGGCTGGCAAGTGCAAGATGAAGGCTAACCTTACTTAATTCATTGTATTCTTTATGTTATTTCAGAACTTCGAAGAAATCTCCTGGCTCAGAGAGATGGCACAGAACTAGAGCATGGACATCTTGACCTTCCTGATCGACCCTCTTTCTCTCAAATCGAGAAAGAGCTGCTCATGAAAGAGGAAGAGCCTGTGGTGCCTCTTTCAGTGGTGATGGTGGGAGTGGCCATGTTCTCTTACGCCATGGATGTCGCCTCGTCTGCTGCTCTCTGTTTTTGGCTATTCAACATTGGTCGCTGGTGGTGGTGGATGACCATTGGCTCTCTGCTGGTTTCCTTGATTCTCGTCAACGCCTTCAGTATGAGATGGTACATCCACGATTACCAAGAGCAGAAAGAACATCTCATCGAAATAACTCCAAGCCATTGGGTCATGCGAGGTCTTTTTCACGTCGTTCTCTTGGGTCCTCTTTTCAGGTAAGAACAACACAATTTTCAATTTTCCGATTCATTAGTGTTGCCAGAATATAGTTTGCAAGTCGATTGAAAACATGATCAGAATATTTTCAGTGACAGTTCTCAATGAGTATTCTTTCAGCTTTAAGTGTCACTGAAGCCTGGCCAGAAAACCACCATTTTCATGCGTGGAAGGTAGAGAGTACCTTACCTGAACTAACTTTTCAGTTGTTTGACTCTTAACAAAAATCTTTGTGCTGAAGAAACTTATTTTTACTTTTGTATGTTCGTAGGAATTCGGAATCCACTTCAGACTGCATGCCTCGGTTCAATCAGCCCTCATGTGCAAAATATGATAAAGAAAACAAAAAATATCCAACAAAATGTATTTCCCCATTAGTACTATTTCGTGAATGCCATTTAATTGCATGAGCCACCTGAAATAGTGAAAAGGCCCTGGTGTCTTCAATTTAACTTTGAAAGTTACACGGAGCACTTCGTATCAATTTTTACTTTTAACTGTCGGCATTATTCTTATAAAAAATTTCGATATCAGTACTATTGAAAAGAAATTGAGTCACACCCATGAAACTTTGAATACGACTCTTGTTGGTTTCCAGAGTGTGAAAAATCAGTCTTTCTATCTTTATCAGAAAAAATTGCTCGTAGGCAAAATAATAGTATTTTAGTTTATCAAAAATTCCTATTATGAAATTAGTGAATAGAACAACTAAAAAAACAAAACAAGTTGAATGAATGGTTGAGAAATTCCATTCATTGACGAAGTATTTCTTTTATCCGATTGCATTTCCAATCGGGGGCATTCTCAAGAAGCTGAAAGCGCGTTTGAGTCAGATGATAACAACACGACTTCATTAAAACTAAAAATAAATAAATAAACGTCTTCCATTATTTAAAGAAAATTTATTTCATAGGAATGGGAAAAGAAGGAGGAACATATGATTTCGTTCATATTTTTCCCCCTATCTATACCCACAGAAGCAAATTTCAAAGCAGGAAACTCCTGCATTCTTGAAGTGAACAAATTTCCGGTTTGCTGTGCATTGTAGCGTTATCTCCAAGGGACGTTCAAATATCTTGCAACAGATTTCACTTGTTAGGTTGTACGCTGGACAGCATCAAATACCACGGATCTAATTGTGTTCAATAAGCTTATATAGCATTAAATAGCATATCATGACTCGATAGAGATTTTTGCATTGTGTAAATTAACACTAAGGACATTGAATATTCAAATTATAATTTAGTAATCATCGGCAGTCAGTTGAATGCATACTGTTTTACTTAAAGAGTAAGTATTTTTAATATGAAAATGTGTTGTTGTTGTTACTTATCCCCGACTGGCGTGACAGTAACAGCACACCAGCCCCATGAATCCAAAAATAGTCAGTCTTTCAAGCATCACCTCCGGTCTCAAATCCATGTCCCCTCTCTCGCACTCAATGCACTGAAAAATATGAGATGGGGAGGTCTGAACCAAACGACATTTGGGACAGAGAGGGTAGACCTTGGTACCAGAGACGTGTCTATGAGCAAGCAGGTGGCCACTTCGCAGCCTTGTCAAAGCCGTTTGAC
This sequence comes from Latrodectus hesperus, assembly GCA_037975125.1. Taxonomy (NCBI): domain Eukaryota; kingdom Metazoa; phylum Arthropoda; class Arachnida; order Araneae; family Theridiidae; genus Latrodectus; species Latrodectus hesperus. The sequence continues at coordinate 8,576,445 of JAJQOW010000017.1, read as the reverse complement.
TGCATCTCTTGTGTTTACCCACTAGTGCGGAACCAGGATGTTTGCATGTGTACCATTCGTGGGTAGGAATGGTATCCCTAAAAGTAGCATTGATAGCCATCCTAACTCTAGAGGTCAGCTCTGAGGACGACAAGCAATATATACATATGAAAATGTAATACTTGTAGGTAAAAAATTTTAAATAAAAAAGAAATACTTACTTAGATTTCCGCTATTTTTGTGTGTTAACTGTTTCGTAAAATGTTTAACATAAATACTGCAATATTCTCTACCAAATTTTATAGAAACAGTTAAAATATTCGTGGAATTTTTCTCAGATACTGGGAACTGTTCTTATACGGGGTGCACACTTGTGATCGAAAGGACCCTAACCGAGAGCGATACCGTTTGATGTTCTTGCAAGAGGACAGGGATGTCTCTCTTCTTGCATTAGTTGGCAGTTTCCTGAAATCTGCGCCTCTTCTCGTACTGCAGATGTACCTCCTCACGCAGACCCGATTCTTCATCGATTTGACAACAAGTAAGAACAATCTCTTCCTTTACACCTTCAACTTGGACTCTTTACTTTTAAGGTTTGCTCAATATAAAAATTCTAAACTAATGAAATATTATTTGCATCAATTAATTATTACAATTTTTTAAATTTAATTTTGAATTTTCTTCTTCTTCTTCATTGGCCTGACAGCCCAGGATGGGCCTTTGCCTTCCTCAGAAGTGCATACCTGGACCCTCTATTTTTCGATAAGGTCATCCAGTTTGTCACCTTTAGTGTTTTTTGGTCGTTTTCAAGGCAGTCACGCCATCGGAGTTTCGGTCGTCCTCTTCTTCTGGTGCAATGGGGCGAGCCAAGAAAAAAATTTTTTGTCACCCGATTGTCGTTCATCCGGCTCAAATGTCCTGCCCATTTTAATCTCTGTATTGAGATAAATTTAACAATATCTGGTTCTTTGTATAGTTTATAGAGCTCAGAATTAGTTCTTCTTCGCCATGTTTTCTCACATTTTATTCCACCAAAGATGCTTCTTACAGTTTTTCTTTCGAAAATGGAGATTGTTTCTTTGTCTTTCTCAGTCAATGTCCACGTTTCAGATGAGTGAGTGAGAATAGGCCGAATCAAGCATTTGTATATCAAAATTTTAATTTTGAATTTTAAGGAAATTAATAACTACTTGATTATAAAATAAGAACAAAATTTCAATTTTAAGAAATTTTCTTTTTGATTTTTGATGTTTTTTTTTATTTGCAAAGCTTATAAAAAAAGACCACTTTATAGGGAATTTGTTTTCATCTCTTAAAAAGAATTACTTGTTAATAATCATGCACATTGAAATGATTTCAACACAATTACGAAGGGCTATATACACAAAATATTCTTAAATGAATAAAAATGAATGATTAAATCAACAGAATAAAACATAATTTTATTAATGTGTGGCAATGTGAAGGCTGTATTCTTCAATTGTTTGCAATGCCCAAAGCCTTGGGGGTGATCCAAGTGGATAACAACAAGGAACGAGCAATCTTATCGTGGAAAAGGTTGCAAGTAGGTGTTCAGAAGTGCTCTGTGACTATTTTTAATTTATTAGCCAGCATATTAGGTTAGTGAAATGATTAAAGCTTAGAGATATGTTTTATTGAAAATGACTGACGGTTTCATAAATAAATACCACATTATTAAAATAAAAACATTTTTACGCAATTATTAATAAATGCAACTTCAAAAATGAAGAAAGTGTTGTGCTCATTCTAAGGGAAGAATTAAAATTACATTTTTGGTAAAGGTTTTTAGAGGAATCGGTAAAATTTGAAAACGTGCTCAAACCTAGGGATAAGGTATTGAAATTACACTTTCTACATATCAAGAATTGTTATCTCTTTAATAAAATATTTATTAATTTTTTCTCTTCCATATATTTTTCTCAAACTGCTTTTATTTTAAAAAAACACTTTTTTAACATTCTTAAAATATAACACTTTGGTCTTGTTTAATCGAAAACCTTTTGTGCTTAAAAAAATGATTTCACTTCTTTTACATCAGTTGCAGTTCTGAACTTTGTCATCCTGCAGATTAATATCCGATTGACAAATTTTTTAACAATTTTCCAAATGTAGCCGAAAATGAGCTTCGTATTCTGTAGTATATATATTTCCTAAAAATAGAAAATGCTTTTGTTTTCCAAATAACTACATCAATTATTCAGGGAAACGTGCATAAGCCTGATGCAACGGTTAGTTTAAATTTATATTGATTACTTGATTATGAAGTGCCACTTAATTTAAACAGAGATTCTTTTCGATCATGCAATTGATGTTTTTACTCACTTGCTTCTGTTTTTCTCCTTGATAATTTTCACTGCTGTAGGATGAGAAGTGAAGAAAATCCATGCATAATGAATGCAAGAAAAGCGCAACGTTTACTTTTTCAATGGTTTCCTTTACGCAAAAACAAATGTAAGAATAATATGCCGTAGTTAAAAACATTCTTAATAAAAGGCAATAAACCATTCATTTCGAATGTAGAGCTTCGTTTTGAAAACAAAATTACATTTAGAGCATGGGTTACCAAACATTTTTTTTCTCGTGGACCACTTTCAAAGTTTTACTATTTTCGGTAGACTACCTGCTGCTGCATTTCTACTGTATTCCCAAAACTCTTAAAAAGTATCACCCTACATTGGGGGTGTTAAGAAGGTAAAAAAGTAGCACATTTTCTTGTGACCTATTTATTTAAATAATACTCGTGGTTATACAAAATTATAAACATTTATTATTACAAGCAATAAACAATTGACAAAAAATCAACAATGAACTCTGAAATATAAATCAACAATAAAAGATAGTCATACTTTTAATGAGACGGCGCATGGGCGGCACTTTGCAAGTCTCGACATGTGGTGTACATTTGTACTATTCAATTCTGTGTTTGAACTGAATCTTGAATATTTTTGAGTACCTGCCTACGTTGATAGGTAAATCCAAGCCAAAATTTTTGTTCTTTATTATGAAAACTAGAAAATTTTTGGTGGATCCCCACTTACAACTTGTGAACCCCTGTTTTCTTTTCACATCTACGTGAACCCCCATGTGGTCTCCTATGGACTCCTGGGGGTCCACCTGGACCATTTCGGGAACTTATGATTTAAAGGGAGCGTAAACATGCTTTTTCTAAGCATGTTTTAAATATTATAAAAATGGAGCAAACCTTTAATAATATTTTAAGCTTTTACGCATTATCCAAATCTAGGACAATTGTGTTGTAGTTTAAACTTTTAACTCTAGAGATAAATTTTTTAACTTAGGAAGTTACCTAAAACTTAATCAGCCTTCGTTAAGACTGCACACAATAATGGAACGTATCAGAATATCTAAAGGAATTATAAATTGATTAGAATGCAAAACATTTTTCAAATGGTGAAACTCCCTTTTTATTCTGCACGAAAGAGGCATTTTATTATAATTCTTAATACTCTCAAAATTAAAGACATGTTTTAAATATGGAGGAATTATCTTTGTAAACTAAAACGAAAATTTAAATCCAGTTTTTTTTTTAATAACTCCAACAGAATTTGTGTGTAAGTGGAGCGACAAATAAAATGTTTTTTGAAATTTAATCAATATTAGTAATACGAAGTTAGTTTTATCGTATTCAAGTAACAGGAACAACAGAATGACCTTGCATTTGATTCATTCTGCCACTTTATACGAATTTCTGCTACCAATTCGTTTTTTCCAGACCGAGCGCAGGCTGTGAATCTGGTGATATCTTTAGTAGAGTTGTCTTTGGCACAAAATTCGTACCAAAGAGCTGTGAGACGATCCTCCCCTCTGAAGAAGAACATGACTAAGTTGGGATCCTTCGTCCATTTCTTCAGCCACTGCTGCATCATCGCTTCGCGTGTGATGGCGCTGGCGGCATTCACCACCGTCTATGGACACTGGGTGGTTGTTTTTGTGGCTTCCCACTGGTCTTTGATGACGGCCTGGTTAATCTTCTTGAGAACCTCTTACTGTGCGACATCAGCTGGACAGCCGAGGCCGATCGAAGAGCTCTTCTTCAATGTGGTCGTGGGAATTATTTATGTCTTCTGTTTCGTGAACGTGAAAGAGGAACCGACGAGGTAGGTTAGTTTTTTCATGTATAAAAATATCTCTTTATGCAATTACAAAATGATGTTTTAATGACAGGATGTTTCAGCAAAAGAGTATTTTATAAGGCAATAATATATAAATCTATGCCACCCAACTTGTCTAGTGGTCATCATGCGTGACTGCTTCCTGGGTTCGAATCCTGGTTCGAGCATGGATGTTCTTTCCCTTTCTATCTATTCTGTCTTCATCCTTGCCTTGTATGAATGGGTTGTGAATGATTGCCTATCCTATAAACGGGTACCTATAGCATGTGTGTACAGAGGAAGTAGGATTCCACACCTAAATGTGGTTCAGTTGGAAAAATAGAGCGGGGCACTTCATAGCCAGCCTAGCTGGCACTCGACAACAACAACATAGTAAATCTATATTAAGATTTATTATTTTGGTTCAAATGTCGTATACTCCAGGATGCCAAATTCTGAAAATTTTTGGCGAGGAAGAAATGTTGCTAAAAAGACGAAATATGAAGAGCATAATGGCGTGAATACTAAGGTTACCAAAATGGAATTTCCTTCATAATTTTTGTAGGTCTCCATATCTATGACGTAATAAAAATTAGATTTCCAGATAAATTAAAAAAACCACCAAAACAATCACCAAATACAGAATTTGGCACTTTGGATTATACGGCACTTGTGTCATTATTTTTTATGGACAGCACATAAAATATTTATAAATTAATACCATCCTTTTAATATCAGTATGGAATTAATTACAGGTCAAAATAATAAATTAAAGGAAAAACTAGTACTTAAGTATCCAATCAATTATTTTCGTCAAAATATATGTCTCCAAAATTTGCAAATATTAATATTTTTTTCTTAATAAATGTAAGAGGTGAAAAAAATCATAAAAATTACATCTTTATTGAAACAAATGAATGAAGTTTGATAGTTAATTCATATGGTAATTTTTTTTCATACATTTTAAACTCTTGTATGCTCTGAAAATAAAACATGATCTGTGTGTGATCACTAAGTTGCAGTATGGTTCTAAATCGCAACATTGGTCGACGTATTTATCACGTAGATAGTTGATGGGATCATACGAAAGTATCGAGAAATCATGCTTAGAATATTGAAATATTTTTTTAGTAAATCCATAGGTAAGTTGCAAGATTACACAAAATGTTTAAACACTGTAAATATTATAAATAGAAAGATGTCCGTGTTTTTTGAAATGATATTACGTTAACTTCAGAATAAGAACTTTATACATATGAGAAATATTTTGATTTATATAAAAGATTTTGAAGCTTAGATTTACACATTGTGTCACATATTGGTTTCTTTACATTAAATATATTGGATTGTATATTCTATGATGTTTTTGTCATCACTTGTATTGATAATTCACTCTTTTTTCTAAGAGGATTAAACTTCTTTTATTATTTGGGAGAAAAATTTCGAAATAAACAGAATGAAAACTGGCGAACATTGATAAATATTTTGACTCATTGTCGAATTAATAAATTATACATATGTTGTCTTAAATGCTTAGGTAATTATCTAATCTCTTCTGGATTAATCGATTAATATGGAATCATTTAATGAAATTTTACGAAACTCTTAATTAAAGCTCAAATAAGGAAAAACCTAAATTTAAATGTCCACCAAGTGTAGCATGAGATTTTGCCTTTGGCGAAATCTCTTTCATTGGCAATATGAACGAGAGAAATTTGCCCATTATTTTCGCAAAGAATAAAAAAGTGTCGTGGCCCATAATTACATAATTTTCATGTGGTTGAAAAGTAAACATTTTATTTCCTCGTGATATCGGTAAGCGTAATGCAATATTTGGGCTATAATTGCCAAAAATTAGAATTTGGTTGTTGTGAAAATAACATTTTATTTTGATTGTAAAACTCATTATTATTCAAAATTTAAATTTTAATATTCCTTTTCACGTGTCATTATTTTTAAAAAAATAAGCTCAGATGTTTATTGAATATTTTCCTCATTTGATTTAATGTATATTTTAATGAAGTTCATGCAGTTATTTTTTTTCGAAAAATGGCATTCTTTTCAAACAGTAATATGTTTTTGAAACTTCCTCGTAGTCTGTTTTCAAATGTGTAATAACGACTGGTTAAAACGTCGATTGTTTTGTTAACAAATTTGTATCCATATTTTCTTCATTTTAACTTTTAAGTTAATACATTTTTTCACTTGCCTTCATTACACACAAAAATAAATTTTTTAACATTATATTTCAACACTTTTTGAAAGTACTTCTTCTCTGAAGTGCATACTTCTTCCTGAAGTTCTTATTGTGATGTTCTCATGATTTTGTCGTCTCCAGGACATTTAAAAAACACATACCTCATTTATTACATTTATTACAACTCATTTATTACACATAAACACCATAAACACACAAACATTAATATAGACACTTATCCACATTTTTAAAAGATAAAATTTTGTTTACTTTGATTTCCTCGTCATCAAAAACAACCCACCCCTTCTACTCACTCCCACACTCCATTGTCTGCAACAACAAGCTGTAAAATTAATTCAGTATTTGTTCCAATTTCTTTTAGAATTGTTGAAAGTCGCTTAGCTCAACTTTAATTGATTTTTTAAATTTAATTGCTTATTAAATATTCTAGATAATAATAATGTAATTTTTTTGCTTTTTCTTTTCAATTGATCAAATATCAAAGCAAGAGTAATTTCCTTTATTTCATTTTCTGCAGACATTTATATTTTTTAATTTATTACTCAACAGGAAAATAATTCAGGTAGGCTTGAAATGAATGATGATAATTCTGCCATATCCTATTGGTTATTTACAACAAATAATAATGCTTAATTCATAATAAGGCTTGCCTGATTTCTAAAATTTTCAACCGGGTCGTCGGAATGTTCCCCCCTTTCAGCGTCACAAGTATTCAAATACAGACATCCTTGTCGAGATTTTAGAATGTTTTAGGGGATAGTTTATGTGCCATGAATAATGCTTATAAATCAAGATCCTAAACAAGTTATAATATAATAAATGACATGCATATATAAATTTAAATATTTCATTTCCGACACGTTAATATTTATGCTTTATTTAGTACGAAGAAACACTTTGAATGGGGAATAAAATTTCGAGCAATATTTACATGTATTACTTATCATTAAACAGGAGTTTTTTGATGGTCTTTTTTGGTTTTAATCTTGTAAAAATCTTCACAAGCGTATCTGTTTATCGTAGATACCTTCATCAAACCTTTATCATCGCCCATATGTTGTTTGCTAAGAAAGTACTCTCTCCTGGTGCTCATGCCACGAATAAGCAAAAGGCATACCGATCAGTTTGCGAACTGCTGTGCGATAATCTCTGAACTGACCAGACAGCCTTAGCCATTTTCTTCCCATGCAAAATTCATATTTTTGGCTGTCTCTTCTTGCTTCCACTGTTCCCAGTTTGACGTCAAATATTCCTCAACTAGCACAATCTAGTGCATGATCACTTTGGCGACACAAGACGATACGATGATAACATTACCTATCAACAAACCATGGATCTTCTGTGGTTTTCACTTTGGTGACAAATTATTCAAAACAACATTTCACACCTAGTCATTTTTAGACTGTTTTGGTCAGCTATAAAATCAAATTAAGTATTTAGCGGGATGGGAAATAAACCTGACGGGACACTGGGATTTTGTTTGAAACCAGGGACATCCGGCAAGTATACTCATAATCCTATCTAAATTCTTCTGAGTGATTCCCTGGTTTTGTATGATAAAAAAAATCCCAATATTCTTTTCATGTTCAACAAATTTTGTTATTTTTGGAAACAGTTTTTAGAAACATATTGATGATATGCATTTGGATTGATGGACAAGAAACATAAACTTTGTAATTAAAAATCGAACTATTGAATTACTCCTCAGTAAATCTAAGGGACGAAGAATATTGTTTGATTTTTCTTTTGCGAAATATACGTTTGCATACAACATTAGTGACCATTATTACTGTTGATAGTTTTGAAATTTCCATAAAATTATAAAGTTCGTTTGAAATTGTTTTATTACATTCGCCAATTTTGAAAGGCGTATGAAATTATTCATATTCCTTTCGAAACTACTGATTGCGTTAATAACGACCTTTTGTTTTTCTCATAAATTTCTGAATCGTGAGATAACTTTGCATATACAATATGTAAATTTAAATAACTTCAGACTAAATCTGTGATATTTAAAATTATTAGAAAAACCCTGCTACAACGTAATCGCCACAACACTGATTCAAATTAAAAATCAGCATTTTGTAAATATATTAGCTAAAATGGTAAGTTTTATAGAACAAAAAACTGGTGAATACAGCTTTCAATGTTCTTGTACAATTAAAAAGGACCAAACATATTAAAACATTATATTTTAAAAGAACATAAATGAAATAAATTTTGCTGAATAATGCATGATAACAAATGTTACTACAAGTTGAGGATAATACATTATTTTAATATAAACAGAAGAAATATTGGACTCCTTAAAATATTCTATATTTTTTACGTTACGAGAGAATGGCGATATGTGAATCTGAATGAGCGCTTCTTGTAAAACGACGTATAATTCTGAATCAAATTTTTACTTACGATGTTGATAATTGAAGCCTATATGACAATTTTGCTTCAATCGAGTCACAATCAAAATCCATTTATTTTGATAGTATTTTCGTATAAACTGAATCTTATCAAAAATTCCGGACTCTCGCATTATTACGTGAAATGGCGAAAAGGTATAATCATGCTTTTTTTGACACTCTACAAGGCAATAAATGCTTAAGGAAGCAAGAAAAAAATTAGAGTAAATGTGGATTTTGGAAGAAAAAGTAAATCAATCTCTGGACGAATACGAGGAGTCAGTTTTTTGGTCTGGTGACAAAATTCTGAGGCAATATAAGTTTTGAGAATCAAGTTCTCTAGAATTTTTCCGTGTGACGGATCCGCGTTGGATATCTGAATAACATTACATTGACTGCTGAAGCTATTTATTGGAATTTGAAAGGCTTTGTATTTCTTCAATCATTTTCTCAAGAACTACAATTTTATCGAGAATTACCATATAAAGTGAATTTCCAATCACTTGAAATGTGTGCATTCAAGCTGGGAACCACACGAACCGCTGAAACTTTCTTTCTGTGTATGCATATATATATACACACACACAATCACATTCCGTACAAACTTTAATTTTTAAAAAACAAAAGAATTATTGTTTTGCGTTGTGGCACAATACTGCTAGATTAAAATATAAAAGTGAAGGTGAAATATTAATGTTCATTAAGTAAAGAGAAAATGCCCTGAAGAAATAGAGATGTGTATGATTCAGGTTTACAAAAACTTCAATTGCATAACCACATTATTAATTATTTCATATGTAATTTTATTAGTGTGTTTTAATAGGTGTGGGGTGCACACAAAGAAGAATATGTTTTTATTATTATTTTAGTTTATTCAAAATATCAAACAACAAATAAATTAGTGGGGGATTTGGGCTATGCTAGTTTTCACTTATGAATGCATCAATATTAACTTTTATATATATTGTGGATAAACGAAGCAACTGAGCGAGTGAATTATCAAAAATGGAACATCTAAATTCGGACTTCATAGATTCCACGCTGGAAAAGCTACTTTTTACTAAGATATGTCTTTGCGAAAGCAAGATCTAAAGGTGATCCAGCAAAATCGTTCTGATTTCAAATTCTAACTGGAAATCGGAACGATTTTGTTGGAATCTTAATTTTAGCTGGAAATGGGATATATCCTGCTCGATAACCCTTGAATATTGGAGAAACCACGCTGACACATATAAGAACAACTAAGCTAATCTGGATGATAATCTTGTATTTATGAACAGCTACGAACAACTGAATCTCGAACAAAACCGTAGGTTTTCCAGTTCGAGTTCCAAGTTCAGAACAATTTTCTGTCCATCGCCAGGGACATCACACATATTTTTTTTGTAATTTATCGTTAATGGAATAATTGTGCATATTTCGTAATTAAGGCTATTTCTATATTAGAGGTTCACTTCATGGGCCACAATAAATAATAATAATAAAAAGAAAATTTTTATGTTGGTGTAAGCAAACCAATAGTCTTAAAATTCAAAAAAGATTGTTAACAAACATTGCAATATTAATTTAAAATTCTATTAATTAATGAAATGTTTAAAAATTTAAGGCACAGGTGTCGTATAATCCATGATTCAAATTCTGAATTTTTTGGCGATGAAGAAATGTTACCAAGATGACGTCATGACGTCGCGATGACATAAATACTAGGGTTACCAAAATAGAATTTTCTAAATAATTTTTATAGGTCTCCATATGTATGACGTAACAAAAACAAGGTTGCCAGATACATAAGAAAATCAGCCAAAAAATCGCCGGAACAAGTTCAGTATCCCCATACACTTGGCGACGCGGCGAATTTTTTTGTCGCCAAGTCGCCAAGCTAGGCGCGCGTTTATTTAAACGGGAAATTTCCTAAATTCGATCGAAAAATAAGCATTTCAGAAAATTTAAAAAGGGAAATAAATATAATTAATGGACTTACTTGATATGAAGTTAAGCTGACATGCCGATTGCTATATTTATTTCGACATTTTTTTCGTTTGTCACCAGTGTCACATTTCAGTAAAAATAATTATCTAATTTTACAAAAAAAGCATGCAAAAATATTTTTCTAAATATATACACTTTATAAAATTAAAAAAAGGCATGCAAAAACTTATTTTTCAAATATATACATTTTTAAATTTTATAAAAAAACATGAATAAAATATTTTTTAAATATATTCACATTTTAAGTAAATAAAAATGAAACAAGAATACAATAAAAAATACATGTAAGCAATAGAATTTAAATAAAATAATTACACCTTCTCCAAATCCAATTTCCGTTAAAAATTAATTTATATTTGCGAATCCTAAATTAATTAATAATTTGAAATCCTGAGCAATAATCCATCATTATTATCTTTAATTTTTGCTAAAATAATTTGTTGATATTTTTCAACAACATTTTGAATATGAGACATTTTAAATTGAAACAAAAAAATAAAGTAATTAAAACAATAAAAAAGATAATAAGTTAAGAAAACGAAATAAGGAAAAAGAATATTTAACGGTTTTAAATACATAAAATAAAATATATCATTTAATAAAAAAATATATATTAAAATTAAACCAAATAAAAATAATAATGAAAAGAAATAGTAAAAAGAAAAATTTACGATGTTTGGACACTGACGACAACGAAACACAGCAGCGGGAATCCAGTGATTCCAACAGCAAAAGTAAACGAAATTAAAATGACTACCAATTAAAACGTAGAACAATTAGCAAAGAAAGTTCTGGAAAGTTCTCGAAGTGAAACTAAAAAAGCTATTGCCACTTAAAAAAAAGCACATATATAGCGTAAAAATTATTTAAAACACGAGAAAAACGGAATCTGGCAAGGAAAAAATAAAAATAGTAACAAAAATTAAATTTGGCAACACTACAATAAAAACAAAAGCTGAAATTGGCAACACTACAACGTAAATAACGGTTACCAGATTTGGCGAGAAATCAGTGTATGGGGATACTGAACTTGTTCCAAATCGCCAATCTCAGAATTTGGCGCATGGATTATACGGCACCTGTCCCAAATTTAAATCATCCTAGCCCATTTAAACTAACCATAAAGTGGATGTTTTGTTATGTCTTTTTTATTTTGCTTTTTCTACTATTCTATTGTGCACATAATAATAACTTCAATAAATGGAAAACGGCTTCTCAAACAAATGCATTGCTCCTTATATAAGAAATCGTTTTAGTAAGAAAATCAATTTGACACTATTCTCAGAAATTCGCCTTGTTTGCTACCACTGGAAGAATGTGATTAGAAGGCAGGCAGCAAATTCGTCGACAAGTCGGATTCACGACGTCGTCTCAATACGATGTGACGTACATGAATCGTTATCTGACGTCATGGATATTTTAAGCCATTGAATATCGTAATAAAGTGGCGTACTCAGGATCTCAACTGTAAAGAAAGAAACAACCACACTTTATGACTAATATATTAAGTCGTAAGCCACGCAACACGTGGATTACATGCTGTAAGCTTAGTTGGCTTTTTTAATTTTCATAATTGGTATTTTAATATATTTGTGTACCAGTGTATGATGTGTGAACTGAATTTCATTTATTTTAAATGATTTTTTCATACTTTCACGTATGGCAATTTTTTACAAATACTTATTTTTTCATGTGATATTTTTTCCAGGTGGAAATACACGTTTTTCTATGTCATTATTTGGATAGAAAACGTTCTATTGGTTGTGCTATGGTACATGAGAGCGTCGCCTGACCTTTGGTACCGGCTTCCGTTGATGCTGTCCGTCGTGCTCAGCTTAGCTCTGGGACTGGCTTTGCTGGTGACTTATTACCAATTCCTGCATCCCAACAAAATCTGGGATAGACTTCAAAAGCGAAGAGTCAGCTCCTGATGCAGTATCGTAGTGATTTTCGGTTCCTGAAGAATTTTCTCTGATCCCGCTCCTGAGTGATTTTGAGACACAATCGCTATCTCATTATAAGTTCCAAAATAACTTAATGGCTTGCGAAAGAAAGGCCAGATTACATTTATTTCACATAATAATTATGAATTGTGTTCGTTATCACAATTTTATTCTCTTCATGTTGTTAATATTACTCAAAAATTTGAAACATTTGCATCCTTCTCCAAAATAAAAGAATTATGATAGATGGAACATAAAACCCAGCAAACTACTTTTATGTACTGAAATTATATTTCATTTAAATAGTAATGATATCTATTTTTTTTACATTTACTGAATAAATTAAGTAAATGTTATTGAGCAAACTTTTCATCGGAAAAGACGATTAGTATTTTAAATTTGAATATTATTAATTTAAAGTAAACATATTACACAAAATGCGTTGGATATTCGGTGATTAAGCGAGATGATTTTCACAACTCTCTCTCTCTATCACTGTAGAGTAATTTGCATCTCTCTAATAAAGTTTTGTTGGTGGAAGTATTTGCAGTACATCGTTCGAGCAAAGTGGCATACTTATTTCTTGCTCCTCATTAGAAGAGCATTGTAAAATTTCAACAGATCGCAATATTTGATATTTTAGAAGAGGAATATTTAGTAATGGAAACTTATTACAGAGAATTATATTAAATGGACCAAATAGAAGTAACAGGAAATTGATTTTTGCAGGATTTTTAAAACTCAGATTTTTTTCTTTCGAAAAAGTACAGAGTACACTTATAATTTGATTGCCTTCAAGTAGCTTTCGGCAATCAAGCATTGCTTTTCATTTCTGTTCAGTGGGACCTATCACACTAGGTTTACTGTTGTGAAATAGTTGTCTTTTGAATGAAATCTCAGTTATTAATCTCTAAATAAAACTGCAACTGTCAGTAGTTTTATTTAAAATGACAAAGCAATAGATTCTCTGTCCGTTTCTATAGAATTTTCATTCATTCTTATTTCAATTTTCATTTTGGGAATATGAGGTTGGTTGTCAGAGTGCTCCCCCACTAGAATCATTTAAATGATCTCACTTCTTTCAGCACTTATCTAAATGGCTAAAAGAAGTATTACAGTCTCAGACTGCCAAGTGCAATAAAGACAAATATAGAAAATTTAATAAATTATTTCATGCCTAAAAAATCAAGAAAAGCAACTAATGTGCAAAAATGTGTTGGTGTTGGCAGTGAAACTAATTACTGTCCAATATAGGTAATTCTTAGTAAACGGTATTTATAAATTTTGATTTATGCCATTTTTGCACATATTTGAAGTAAGAAATTTTTTTATACTCTATATCTCAATAACTTGTAATGTATTTCAGTCGAAGTAAAATCTGAAATTAAATATAAATTCAGGCATTTTATTTATTTAATTTTGGACAAGGTTAGGATTCTATTAAAATGTTTAATTATTTCCTTTGTCATGAAAACTACCGAACCCTATTCCGTTAGAAGTTAAATAATTAATCTGTGCTGTTATACATTCTCAGAATTCTGAAATTAGATGCATTCAATGAATGTGTTTTACTATTTATTGAGAATTCTTAACTTTCATTCCAGTATTCTTATTTTTATTTCATTATATTAAATCTAAAAAATTCTTAAGATTTTCATAATTTTATAATACCATCAAAACATGTTTTTTTGTATAATGGTATAATAGATGATATCTATTATTACTATTATATACAGAATTGTATAACAGGGGAAATCTGGAAAAAATATTTTTGTACTTTTGTGACACATTATTTCTATGTAAAAATATTCTTTTATTAAATACATGTTCTTTTTGAATAGAATTCTAATTACGATCATTTATTTATTAACTTCAAAATTTGTTATTTTCCTGTTTCATTTTTTTAATGAAGGTGCATTTAACAAGAATTTACAACATTTAACTAAAATTTTAATTAAGAAAATCTACTTATTAGGAATTATTTTTCGTTGTTTCTTAGTTATAAACAATTTCAGGTAGCTCATGTTTTTGTTTCGCATCATATTTTAGTAAATTTTTGCTTATTTAAGAAAATTTAATCAATTATAAATGTTTATTGGGTTTACATATATCGTTAAAATTGGTGTTTTAAAATTATCAACATTTTGTTTCCCTCTTTCTTGAATGGTTGATACTTTTCACAAAATGCCAACTTGCCACTAGGGTTACTGACTTAATTCCAATACTTATGTCACCTGCAGAAGGAAAAACATTATCAACTGTCACTAACTCGATCGTAATACTGCTTTTTACCATTTAGCTTTTGGGTAAATTGATCTAGGTGATAAGTACTGGGAATCATCAGTTAGTCTTAAATTTTACTTTTCCGCAGTTATAATTTTGTCTTCATTTTCTAGAACTGAGACGTAAACTTTAAATTGGTCTCAAGGACAGAATTTCATGCTCTCTTCAATACGGCTCGCAGTGATTTTGTGGTTAATCAGAGTTTATATTACAAAGTTAAAATCTGACACAATTTGATTAATAATTGGTTAAAATTAAAATTATATTGATTCAAAGAATTTTATGGTTGTCTTCAATGAATATGTACATACTTCCTCACACGAAGAAAATTATGAATTCATTTGATTGGTCGGTTGACTATTGTTTTTATAATCCTAGCTCTTAGAACAATAATGCTCGACAGTTTCCTTCCATAAACGAAGTTCTCGAAAAATCTCCCAAGGAATATATCTATCTGCCATATAGCAGGTGATCTGAGTTCCCAAGTAATAATGGCTAAAGCGTCTTTCTATGAAGTGGTCAATATCGACTATAAGAAATATAATGATTGGAAAAGGATGTGCTCTATAAATGATAACAGTTACAACAATTTTAATGAAAAAAAGTTAGTCAAACAGGAAATCGTTCATGAAAATGAACGTCTTGTAACAAATGCATACTTTCATTTATATATTCATTGAATAATTAAATATCAAAATTTACCAGAATATTTACGGGCACCCTACAATTAAAATGCAACCTTCTCTGATTTCTTTCTCTTACTTCGTTTTGTGTGTGTGTGTGTGCATCGGCGTACTGCAGGTGCCAAGCCCAAAATTAAGTTATCAGTTAGGAGCCTACATTTTGTATAAAATAAAGATTAAGGAACTCAAGTTGTTTTCCTCTGTAAAGTGTAAATATATTTTCATAAAATAAATAAGATATTCAATAAAATATGAAGGAAGTTATTATGTGAGGAAATTTGTAAATTTTTCTTTGATTTGAGTTAAAGAATTGCTCAGTGGTTTTGATTGAGAAAGAAAGGTCTACCAATCAACGCTTACCAACTACTCATTTATTAAATTTTTAGAATGTTACAACTAATTATGCAATAATTGCTTATGTAACTAATGTTGTTTGAATAAAAGAGAATCGAGAATCACATGTAAGTATACTGGGATATTATACTTGTACCGGAGAATGCATTTTAGTAACACTGAAAACCTAATAGCAAGATCTTGTAAAAATGGTAATCTGTTAATCGATCAACTGATTGCTTAGAACGTTTTTCTCATTATCAAAAAGTAGTGAGTTTGAATCCCGGATTACCGAAGTTCAGTCGTGTTCGCTCAATGCAACTGGGTCCAGTTAAATAGGTCGTAGTCGCAATGTCCTCCAAGTGAAATGATACTTCTAGGGATGGCACGCCAAGTATTGGGTCTCTTCTGCTGAGTTCTTGCTTCAAAATCAGATGACCGACTACTTTCATCTAACTAACAGAGCCTAACTCAAGGCTAAATGCAGGGAAGCATACTGTGCAATATCATACATAGCGGTGCAGGCGAGTCTCGGATTGTGCATTTAGTTTAACGGGATTTTAGAATACTCGCCCATCACCAAGTGCCTCGTTATTTTGAACCATGGGCAGGTGACGAAGTTACACTTGAGCTGGCCCCCTTTCCACACCAGTGGAAGGACTTTGGACGTCGCATATTAACGCGGACCCATCCCCAACCCACGGAGCTCCAGCGACCCAGAGAGGGAGTTAACGTGGTCACCCTACCAATCACGGCCCTCGGCAAATGATGCTTCACTTTGCTGATCTTAACGGGAAGCAATTGAACCACTGGAGCTCTGGTGCAGCAGCAACAACCTGTTAAATATTGACATTCTAATTGGAAATGCAATGCATTTTAAATACAGACACCGTCTAGTAGCTTGAACTCATGGAGGTGGTAGCTAATTAAGAACCGCCGCCTTCAGCCTATGCACATTAAATACTTAAAATCTAATATCTTGACGTCTCGGAAATGGTAATCAATCAAACACAAGAAAAATACACATTACTGCTGACAATCTAAGGACGTGGTGACCTCGTGGAATTGGTAGTCCATTATGGCCTAAGTACTGCTACTTCTATTACTAAATGTCTTATAGTGTAACCACGTGAAAATAGTAGTCAATCCAAGGCAGAGCAATGCACGTTGACTAATGTTAGTCTAATAGTGTGGAAGAGTAACTAATTATCATTTGCATTTCAGGGCCAAGAGTTTTGAGATGTCCTCCCACATCAAATATCAGACGCATCAAAACAATGTCTTCTTAGGTTTTATATATAAAATTCGTTTTAAAAATATAATTACTTTGTACAGAGGAAAAAAGGAATTCTGCTTACTCTTCACGAAAACGAAACATAAAACCAATGAGAAACAGAAATTATGAGATAAAATTTTAGCAGTCAGTTAAAGAAATAAGAAACTGGAATAAAAATTTAAAAAATATACCATACAAGTTAAATTATTTTTATTCAATGTTATTGTTTAATAAAAAAATAGTTTAAAATGCGTTATATATTTGCGAAATGGGGAACCTCATATGTTTTTATATTTATTTATTTTTTAGCATTAGAAAGATTTTGCAAAATGGCGTATTTGCGTCAGTCTAATTTGTGCCTTAAGGTTTGAGAGAAGGGTGAAGAAATCCTTGCATTTGGTTTATTTTGCTTCTCGCTCTACAGCTGACATGGGGGCTTATTTGAGGGAGACCCCGACAGTTTAAAAAAAACTCCCAATCCTCTAAAATAATCCTTAAAAAATACAAGTCATCCAACCCGCAAGTTATTTTCTGATAGCGGGTTCTTTGAGTGAAGCTCCTTAGTTCGTTGTTCAACAATGGGAAGTGGACTTTGAATTTTTGCCATCTGCTTTCACGATTTTTAAAGTAGGTGTTTGGGAGTTTTAAGGAATTACATATACTTCTCTCGTGATACGTGAATACACCACATTATCTATAGGAAATCCTCCCAAAAGACGATTTTCATTGGAGATATTTTACAGTGACCTTAAGCCTTTAAGTTGTCCATTGCGTGATGTTAAAACTGCTAGCGTGTAAAGCAGTACTGAGTATAGAAGAGCTTAAGATCCCTTATATCATCACGTTCTTTAATCTGATAAGCTGTAAAATGTAATGCGTCAAAATATTTCTTACGTTCTTTGAATTAGTTTGTCGTGCTTGATTTCTTTGGTTCACAAGAATGGTTACGTCAACTCACTTTGCAAGGGTTGAGCAAATATTTGAACGTCCGCTCGAGTAACACGAAACATTACCCAAACTATAAATTTAATACCGACTGATGGCTGAATCGTTAGCGCTCCTGACTCCTGAGCTGTCGGTCCTGGGTTCGAATCCCGGTTCGGGCATGGATGCTACTTTCTTTCTCTGTTTTCTCAGTGTTACTCTTTCCTTTCTTCCGTGATGATGTATGAATGTGGCCTATTCTATAAACGGGCTCCTGGTGGTATGGCGCGGGTAACGCTACTCGCCTCCGTGACTTGGTTCACAGGTGCCCGCTGGGTAACGACAAATGAGTAGCATTTTCTGGCCTTGTTGTGGCATAGGGTTCAATCCTCAAGTGCCCACCGTTTGAAAAAAATTTAATGCCAGCTCAATTTAATTTTTCTACAATTCAAGACTTAAGTTTGATTTGTCGGAAGATTTATATCAGTGTTTAAAAGGAAAGACTGTGAATCGAATATAGAAAAAAGTTTTTTTCTATTACATCACTTGCAATTTCTTAAAAAATTAAGCATTATTTTTAATTCGCATGTATGTATACAGGGTGTCCCAAAATGACCGCATAGACTCTGCACAGATAGATCCTTCGTTGGGAGTACATAAAAACTGCCCAAAGAAGCGTTCCTGTAAGATCCATATTTTACGAGAAAAATACCAAAAAAAAAAAAAAGTATGATGTCACTTCTGCTGCAAGAAAAAAACGCTTTGTTGGACACATCAACAACAGTATTTGCATATCTTTCCAGACAATAATGTTTAAATCGTTCACCACGCGCAAATCGCGTCATGCATGTGTGCGACGTTAAGCTGTCGTTAAACTGGTATTTATAAGGCTGCATCTTGCAGCTACCGGTAATCTTCGTATGGTGGCCATGTATCCCATTCGTGACTACTACGTTTGTGATATGTTCGTTGATGTAAGTTTGATGTAATGGAAATGCTTTTGGTTCCAGCATGATGGGGCTTCGGTGCATTTCTGTGCTCCTGCACGTGGTTGGCTGGATATGGAATATCCCAGCCGCTGGATCGGACGTGGGGGTCCGGTTCTATGTCCACCAGATGTTACACTGTTAGATTTTTTCCTATGAGGCCATCTCAAAGAACTGGTGTATTGAGACGTAGTACCAAAACCAATGGACTTAGTTGCTCGTCTGCACGCTGCTTATACTTCGGTAGGCCACGTGATGCTGCAGCCAATCGACGGTGCGCTCAAGTCGGCCTCGACATTCAAGGCAGACGCTTTGAAAATCTACTTTAAGTTGCAGTGCAGTTGATATTTCCAATAAAGTGTTTTTTCTTGCACCTGAAGTGACGTCATACCTTGTTTTTTGTACTTTTCTCGTAAACTATAGTTCGTACAAGAATGCTTCTTTGACCAGTTTTCATGTAATCCAAACGAGGAATCTAGCTGCACAGAGCTTATGCGGTCGTTTTGGGACACCCTGTATAAACATTCAATTAAGTTAATACTTTTTCAACGAATATTTCAAATTTAAGTTATGATAAAGTTAAGTTAAGTTATTGAAGTTATGATAAGTAATTAAAACTTTAAGGTATGATAAAATTTTATTCAGAAAGAATTTTATTTTGCATATGATTGTGTGTTTAATGTTTAAATGCTGATACTTAAATATATGTTTATATGTGCTTAATAAATGAGTGATATATTCTTTTATTTAAAAAATAAAGCATTATGAATATTTTGTCTAAGAATTACAAATATACTGGTGTGCAAAACTTAATCAAGTGTTTTTTCATAGCTCCACGAGAAATCATCTGAGAGACATGAAATTCTGAAGTGAGAGACAATATTTTGTCCTTAAGCAATGCCGAAAGCATTCTACCGCAAAATAAATGAAATGCATGTAGTATGGAATCAAACAAAAAAGGTTGTATTAATCTCAAAGCATCATTATTTAAACATGATTGTCTATCAATAGGAAGAACAACAAAAAAATTAATATTGCATGTTAATATGGCTTCGCACCGTTTCTCTGTATACAGCATAAGGTTGTCCAAAAGTTCTTGAGGTAAAAGTGTCCACTCTGAAATCAACTTCTGTTTCAGTTGTTAGTTGTTTCTAAATGCATGTAATGGTGTCGCAAGGCCAAAACTTCTTACAAGTGCTCTTTGGAATATAAATAAGGGATATTGACTGGCAAAGCCATTTCAATAATATCTTTTTTTCCAGCAGTTGCTAAATATCAAGAGGCATCCATAAAAACGAAATCTATTCCAATGACACCTCGGAACAGACACTCATGAGAAGAAGAATCATCTCATTACATTAATAAACTCCGGTCATAGAGCCTTTGTTGAAAACCTGGAGCTCAGGCCATCCGTTTCGCATAATTCCACCCTAAATGATAACTTCAGGATAAACGAAACGGTCTCTTGCAATGATGTTGCTGGGATGAAACTACTCTGCCGACCTCTCTTCAACTAAAATGAAGTCGAGAATTGCATAAAGCACTGAAGCGATCCTGATTTGTAAAGAGGACGCGACTTCTTTGACGAGATGTCCAGTTTTATGATGTTTACTTACCGATGACCAGCTTTCAGTGTAATCCAGCGTTCAAGTTGGTGGGCAAACAGGCCGTCTTTGCTAAGGGACACACGGAATCGCGAAGCTCATCGCTTCCATTTCTGTGCATAGTTGTTGAACAATGGGGCCTTGCCGACTGACTTATTTTTGCTTGCAGGACAACAAACACATCAATCATCCGCTGCAGTTGACTTAAAGGGTTGATCACCACCAAACTTTCTAACAGCTGTATCTATGATTTGGAAAGTCTTTCCAAGCCCGACACTTCAACTAACTGGCCACACTACGTGGCAGCTCCAGCTTCCAGAACATAGTGTGAAATCATTCAGGGGATTGTTTAACCACATGTCCCGAAAGAACTCACTCGCAGTTGCACAGAATACCTCTAATAGCGTCTCCTTCATTTTCTGTTGTTGTCTAGAGCAGCGCTTGTGTGTGCCGACCACAGGTGTTTTATGCTTGCTCATGTCTGCTGTGACTTCTTCTTCCTAACAATGCATGAGCTTTTCAGCTGAATTGCGTGTTAATTGTGCAATTTCACAGGTATCGGTTTGAAATCTACATGCCTACTTAAGTTTGGTACACCAGTGTAATTACGGATGTTTGATATGTCTGGAACTAATTATGTTATTTGTATTATTAGATAAAGTGAATTAACTTTATCTTAATTAATTTCATTCGAAATGCTGATGTTTCGTTACACTGTTTTCTGGATGGGAAAGGAAAAATATCAAAATTTAATCCTACCTTTCTAGTAAATTAATTTAAAAAAGGAATTAACTTTATCTATAATTCTGTCAAGGTGAGCGCTTAAGGATTTTCTGGGGTTATGTTTCTGCATTATCGAAATTTCCTTCCGAAAAATATTCCCCGTTGCATCTTTAAATACTTTACTATAACCGTCAGTTTTCAGGATATCCTCCAAGCTGTTTAAACGCCTAATTGGGATTCGAATTCAAATCAATAAAACGCGAACAGAAATCATTACTGCTGTTGCTAAAGAAAAAAAGATGCTATTTTCTTCAAAAGTATTTTTACAAGGGAACTGTCAAACACATTTTGACTTCCCATTTGGAAGAACGCGGGGTTAACAACGGAGTCACTGCGATAATCTGTAGATAGTGAGTTCAAATTCTGACTTAAACGATCATCCATCGTATTTACAAAAGGCGGCTGTTACACAAGAAAATAATTTGCATTGGTCTCAAATTAGTTGCAATGTCTTCCAACCGAAATGATATTTTATTCGGATTGAATCATGGTGCAAAGAACGTGATTGAATGATTTTCACTGAACAAAAGCAATGCTTGATTGATTTTTCATTTTATTTTTACACAGCGTGGTTTCTCTGTATATAAAGAAAAAAATTAAATTAATCATTTGTTTCGGAATGTTATTAAACATTATAAGGTAAGTATTTTTTTTAAATATGAGATTTCTACAAGTTTAATGGAAGAAAGCAGCCAGAAAGCGAATAAAACTTTATTGATTCAGTTAATGCCAGGGGGAATGAACAACTGTTGAAGCTCGAGACTCTCGGGGAGCGATACACATTATTTACATGGAAGATCACTCAGTGCTGTGAAGAGAATGTCCGCAAGATGATTCATCTTACAGGGATGTTTTCAAGGCAAAGTGGAGTAACACGCATGAGAGAGTTATTCACGTGGAATGCACCCCTACCCCCAAATATCGTAACTTACGTTCCACCATTTGCTTAAAATGTTGTGTAAAATGTAAATACATAAGGGATATAAAGCATTTCGAACGCTTATTATTTTTCATTCTGGAATTTCAGAATATTTTTCAATGCTTAGTATATTAAGCCCCTATTACATTAGAGTTGCCCAGATTTCAGAGCAACTCCCGTAGACTTAACATTACGTGACGTCACAACTAAAAATTTGAGCAACTCGCTCTATCCGTCCAATAATATTACAGATTTTTTTCACAGCTGCGCAGTTGAAATTTGTAAATCATTTTGTTTTCGCCAATTTCATGCCAAATGAAAGTTATTGGCGTTATAAGTTGCCGAGAATGAGCAACTTTTTTGTGCATGCAGCAGCAACTCGAGCAATTCATATCGCCAATGATTTTAAACACGGATCATGTTTTGTCTTTTTTACGCCAAGTGGAAGTAATAACATGGAAATAAGTGATTGGTTTTAATTATTGTATTCCATTTCAATCTAGCTGAATTGCCGATATTAAAAACAAACAAAAAGGAAATGCTCTTCAGTTAGAAATAATCAACTTATTTAACTCATTTGATGAAGATTAATTTTTTTTGTCTTTATTGTATACTTTTTCAATATTATAGATGAAACACTTAATAAATTTAATAGATAGTTAAAAACTCAGATAGTTAAAATTGTTTTTAATTTCTTCAGAAAAGTAGATGAGAAGTGTTCCAATTTCAATATTTATTATATTTACTGAGTTTTCAAACATTAATTTCTTTTAAAGTTTTGTTAGTTATTCAATACATGAGAGACTATTTTATCATTTTACAATGTTTACAGTTTGTGTTGAACTTACATTTGCATATTTAAACTGAAACTTCAGTCGAAATAAGTATGCCATATAAAAATATTTAGTGTTAATTTTACTTTTATTTTTTCATTACATTAATTTCCTGCTTTTCTTTTTAGCAAGTTAATGCATTATAATTAAATGTTGAAGGCACAAGCATTTTGGTTTATTATTTACAAATACATATTTATAAGATTTCATTATTATTCTTCATATAATTAAATTCTTTTATACATTTTTTCCCTGAAACACACTTACATAATGTTCATTTACTCATCCAAAATGTATTGCAATCTTACAACTAACTCCATTTACTTTTGACAGTATGTAAATTAGATATAAAAATAATTTCCTATAATGATGAAAATACTGAAGTGTACAAATAAAATAGTGAAATGATTTTAATGTAAGCAAAAATTTCGATTTAAATAAACATTAAAATATTATTCCTGTATATATTGTGTATTAAATTGATATAAATCAATATAAAATTTTAATAATTTCAAGCCTTTTTCAATTGTATTTATGATGAAGCATTTTGCATACAATGAGCAATAACAAGTGCAATAAATGAATACGACCCACAACTTATGTGAACTCTTCCTAAAAGAAAATTCACTGTATATATTCAAATGCCTCACCATGACCTTCAATTGCAAGATTATCAGCTATGAGGTTAAATAGCACTTCATTCTTTTAGTATCATACAAATTTCATAACATTTTTTTCAATTTGAAAATGTAATATGAAACAAACTATTCATATAGTGTCATCACAAAATGCTATAAAGTATTTCTTTTCTTCATTTTTTCCCACAAAACTTAAAAATATATACTTATTCATTTAAAATATACTTGTCATTTTATTGCAGATTATAGTTTAAGAAACTGCATGTAAATAAAGATAGTGTAAAGAATCTCTGTTTTTATGAGGTGTGTTCGCTTAAATGTAATAAATAATTAGTTTAAAAATGCATCTTATTTTAATATGCCACAATATTTACTTTAATAAAAAAGAGAAATAATTGATTTTTTCATTTTAAAAATAAATTATAAATTAAAATTCATAACTAATATATAAATTTTTTTAAAAAATATAATTTTTGTGCATTTCTTCAACTTTTAAAATAGTAATTTCAGTTTCTTTTTTTAATATATCAACAGTTAATCATTAATTTTTTATAAACATTGCTGTTAAGAAATTATTTTTGTATAGGAAAATCTTACAATACAATATATACAAATTTGTGTGGTGTTTGTAGAATTTCAAGTTTAAATTGAAGCTTCAATCTGAAATTATTTTTTCTTTCAAATTCTTAGTCTTTTTATTTAAGAATAAATTATACACACAAAAATGTGTTACTTATGTATTAGCGTTGATTTTCACGACGGCAAAGATTATCTTTCCTAATCTTAAAAGTAAAGTTTCACATGAAGCAAGATGGCGTATAGTAAATAAAATTTGACTACAAATTAAATTCCCAAATAAGAATTCATTATGAAATCTGGACACCTTCTGAGTAAAATATGGCAACCTTAAAAATGTTAGCCAAAAAAGGGATCTATTATTAAATCTAGTAATGCTGTTATTTTCTTACAGCAAACCTGAAAGAAATCTCAAGCATTTATTGGACGAAAAGAACGAGTTGCTCTAATTTTAAGCTGTGACGTCACGTAGTGTTAAGTCTACGGGAGTTTCTCAAACTGAAATCTGGGCAACTCTAATGTAATAGGGGCTTTATTTTTAGCCATCATTTTTTGAAAAAAAATGTCCTGCTTATATCATATTCATGAATGTTCATTAAAAAAAGTTTTTGCATTTGATCCATGAAAAGAGTGAGGGCAGTTTACCAAAGTTTTGTCAAAGTTCGCAACTAAACTTCCTATATCTTTCTTTTCTTTTTTAATGAAACAAGTATATCCAAAATCGGTAGACAGCTTTTAATATTTAGATTTCGAATAAAATGTCAAATGAAAGAATGCAGAATACATTTTCAACAAATCGAAGGTCTGGATAAAGAAGTGGTCGCACGAACAATGGCTGTAAATAAAAAGCATCTAATCGATAACTCAACATAAGGCACAGAATATTTTTATTGGAAAATAAATGTAAGGCAAGTGTCAAATCTTCTCAATTTAAGATAAAAAGAAACTGAATATTTTTCTGCTCTTCAAGTCTCGATATTGGATGAATTCTTGTGGTTTGTTTCATTGAAAAGTCTAGAGTAATTTCTCCTGCATCGTCAATTCAATCTCGATCAATGCTGTACTCATTTTGATAGTTCATATCTGTTAAAAGCAGTTTACTGTCTTATGATCCCTGAATGTCCTAATATATATATATATATATATATATATATATATATATATATATATATATATATATATATATATACATATATATATATATATATATATATATATATATATATATATATATATATATATATATATATATATATATATATATATATATATATATATATATATATATATATTTAATAAATTGAATTATATTATGTAAGAAAAAAAACGAAAAATGTTTTAAGCTAATTATAAGTTTTTAAAATAACGATTTTCCATTAATTATTCTTTTTTAAAAAATTAGTTTTTGAATCTTGTATTAAAATTCAAGAAGTTAATTTCAATTAACCAAACCAACTTTTACCGATTCAGGTTAAGCAAAGCTTGACCCTGCGTTCTAATAAATCCCTGAATGCAATTGACGGTTATGTTGAAAAGGGAAAGCAAAAAGATTATGGCAAAAGGGGTCTCTTATTATTATTTTTTGCCTATTGTTTGTTTTATAACTCTTGTAAAATCTTTTTGAATCCGCCATCTAATATTTTATCTTACGAAGAAAACTTTTTCAGTTCTGATATTGGCAGGCGTTGCTTTAGTTTCAATAATTCATTATTTATTACTTTTGTTTCACAATGGATCCAATGAGTGTGAAAAGAACTGTATACATTATGATATAAAGATCAACTTATTTTTGACTGCGAATCACGTGAATTAATTTTCATGGTGTGTTTAAAATTACTTGAATAGGAGCTAAAAATGCCTCATAATGGCATAATGTCAAATTATCCATTAGACTTCTAATTATTATTTTTTTTGCTTATCTATTGAAATATTCATCATGTAGAGAAGAAATGCATTTCTGTTGGATATGTTTCTCAACTTGTAATTATGAAAATAACACTGTTTCTAATATTAACCAAAGAAATGCACTTGTTTTGAGCTTTCTTTCATTTGATGTCTACAATCGAAATCAATTTTTTCGCAAATAAAAATAAAATCTTTTAAAAACCGACACTTGAGACAAATGATTGCCATTATTTTAGGCCCTTTTCATCTTTCATTGTATGAATATTCTTTCGTTAAGGTATTTGAATATTGTGGCATACTATTATTTGTTTCGAATCTCCATAAAATACACACAATACTGCTCAGCTTTTTTGGAAGGGTTCTACGAAGAAGCACTATCTTTCAGTACAGAGGAGCATACGTTACACATCATAACAACTGAACATTCAGAGAATTCATTGTGTATCAGTTTAATAGGATATCGCAATGCAAGAAAAGTAAGTGAAAGAATGCTGAGATTAGAATTATAAAGTGATTTTAAATATTATTTATGGGATGTGAACCAAATGGCAAGCTTCAAGAGATTGTGTGCATTTTGTTTTGATTCTATTCAAAAGAACTGTGTGAGGAAATATTCAATTAATATTGGGAAAGGAGGTCACGTGAACACCTCTCTCATGACTATGGTAGTACATTACATCTTGTGCATTTCATAAAAAGTTCATTTTACAGAATGGCTCGATATTTTATTACCTTAAGTTAAAATACATTGCAAAAATCGATTGTTATTTATTTGTAAGCTTATAATATAAAATTTTAGCTTTAAGATATAGAAAAATAATATCAAGATAGAGATATATGTTTAAATAGCCTGAAATCGTCGAAAGTCCGAATGTTTTGAACGCACCAGGAAGATATTTCACAAATTTGGAGAAAGTCAAAAAACAGTTTTTCAAATGTTTTAAGCATATATTAGTAGATGATATGGCATAAATATGTACATATACATAAATTGATTAGGTAAAATATTTCTCTTATACATGCATTATTACAGAAACATGGAATAAAAATGCCTGACTAAAGACAAATAAGACGTGCTTTACAAATGTCATATAAAAATATGTAGAAGACAAAAATAGAATTAAAAATGCCAGCCTGTTCATTCGCAGAGGTGGTGAATGATTGTTGGCTTCAGTCTTCCAAGAATTGATTTTAAATAGCAGATATGAAATCTTGTCGTATCACACTCTGTTAGTGGAAACGTTTACATCAACTAAATTCGTGACTGTGAAGGAGTCTTTAAGAAAATAGGCAAGGAATACAGGCATTTATCTATTCCTGATCAGCGACTTCTCCTGTGAGCAGGTAGGTCCTTGTAATTCACTCCATGAATTCGCTTGCTGAATTGGAGGAACAACAGTACAATACTTGATTATGTTCAGTAGTTGTTCCAGTACTCAAATTTGACTTCTTAAGTTACTTTTTAAGCTTCAACATCTTAGTGGCAAGAACTATTTATGGATGCTCTGAAGCACATGAATCACATTGTTATCAAAACTGCAGCTGAGATTGTTAAACAACAATCAATCTATTTCAATTTAGATTAACAAATAACATAGAAATAAAGGGAATTTGCATAGAGGTTCCATTGATATTTTAGGCATAGATTGAGATACATCAAAGCACATAACTAGGTACAAACATATTTAGATACTGCAAAGCTCAAATGCAGTAAATTAAAAACAAATTTGAGGAGGCAATGCCATAGGCAAAATTATATATTTTTAACCACTGATTTTAGATGCAAGCTTTGAGTTGCAAAACTATTTTGTATGAGATAAAGAATAATGTGCTGTTTTCAATTTAAAAATTTAAGTTTGAATTGAAATAAAATTTGACTGTGTTGCCAGATCTCTATATTCAAATCAGTAAAATTTTGTATTCCATAAAAAATATATTGCATAAAAATTTTTTGATGCAATGAATTACAATATTTAAAGCCGTTTTGCTCAGAAGAGAATAGTTGTGTTCAAAGTGAAAGATATTGGACAGCAAACTTTTACCTGCCTACAAATAAAACTAGTTTACATCTTAAAGCGCTAGATAAGCTCTTAAAATGTATTTATTGTCAATATCACAAACGCATTGCAGGTTATTGCAAAACAAATTTATCAATTTTCATGGACATATTTTAATTGTAAAACAAAATACATATTTTAACTAAAAGAGTGCAAGCATTTGAATGATTGCTAATAGGGATTCGCACAATTTTCAAATTTCCATGATAAGTATACGAGAAAAATAAAGGCTTAACCTCGAAACCTAAAAACATAGGACCGTATTTAGTGGAATACCAGACTCTGCAAATTGTGGTAGAAATTCCCAATATATAACTTGACAGAAACTGTTCCTAATTATTAATTTACTTTTCCTATTTTAATTAGTAATTTAAATTGACATTATTTTCTAAAAAAATTATAATGAGGGATAATTTAATTCTATTTTTAATTAGTTGAAAAAAATTTTAAAGAGAAAAATTATAATATTGGAATTAAAACTTTTGTATATTTTACCTTATGTCAGGAAAATTTATAATATACATTTTAATATAAGTATTCATGTTTTGGCAAACACTGCTAAAATAATCATGAAAAACATGAAATTTTGATTTAAGTATTGATTCCAGTTTAAATTTAATAATATCGCAACATTATATCTTATCCATGCAAAGCATTCTCACTACTGAAGTTAATTATCTACGAGAAATAGCAGTAAAAATAATGATTTCGTAAAGAATTTACAGTTTTTATATACAAAAATAACTCATTGTTATTTTTGTATGTTATGTATTACATCAAGAATATAAAAAAAATAAAGACCTAAAATATTTCAGCGAATAGAGCATTTTATAATTTCTGATGCAGTATACTTAAGAAGTCACTTCATATTACATGTAATTAGGTATTTGCTAGTGAACGATTTATGGGATTGTCAGGTGATTAACAATGGTTATTTGAAAGGAAGCAGGAAATATTTACGAATTAAGGGAACATGTAGTTGATATAGGAGAAAAAATT
Organism: Latrodectus hesperus; assembly: GCA_037975125.1. Lineage (NCBI taxonomy): Eukaryota > Metazoa > Arthropoda > Arachnida > Araneae > Theridiidae > Latrodectus > Latrodectus hesperus. Next base: position 8,546,985 of record JAJQOW010000017.1, on the reverse strand, counting down.
ACAATGTAATACTTATTTATTATTTTGATTTTGTGGAAGGCATTTGTTATGAAGCTTGCATAACTATGACGTGATATTTCGATAATGTCATTTTATGTTTGGTACACATAAAATGATATTTTAAAGCAAATTAATTTGAAGAAATTTAGGTTTGCATATGTACTTAAAAATCCTAGACTAAAATAAAACTTTTAAATGGGCAAATAGCAGTAGATAGTTAAATTGGAAATGTCTCAAATGATCTAGGAAACCATTTTTTTAAACTGCTAAATCTTGGCATTATTGTTTAAATTATTAATTCAGCTTCGTAACTGAAACCGTGGAAAAGCGTTTAATTTAGAGTCAGTTAATATATTATACGTAGGCAATTATATAGTAATCGCTCCGCCCTAAAATTATATTTTATAAGTATCAAATTGTACTTTTTAGAATGAACGGATATTTTACGCTAGCGAAGATACATTTTGTACACTTTATCCATTCTGTAATGGGCTTTCCATTCAGATGTATGTTCATTCAGTAAAAATATGTACTTAATTCATGAATTCAAGCAAGTTCACTTTCTTTAGAAATTTTCCATGCATTGACAATCCCTTGTTAAGGGATGTTCATTTTCCTTGAAGAAAAATCTACACTTTTGTCACTTAATCCAGCGAATAGTTATTTGAAAAGTGGAAGTGAAAATGTTCTGCTATTCTGCACCGCTCTCCTCTGCAATAGAAGCCAGAATGTCGATGAATTCTTGTGGAATCTCCGGCGGACTTCTTCCTTCTTTCCTGAAATGAACCAATATAATCTCACAATTATTTCAATAAAATTTCTATTTCCAATACAAATTTCTCTTCGTAAACAATTTCAAAAACAGTGTAGTTAAATATAACAAGAGATTATATTTACATATCATTTTGTGACGTTCAATAATTCTGCATCACAAAATATGTCACCAAATGTTGCATCTTAATGACAACAGTCGATTTAAGTTTATAGTTAAAAGATTGTGATAAAAACCGAAAATATTGATATAAAAATTTTTATTAGTAAAGCGATATGAAAAATAAATTTTCTTCTGTTTGTTTCAGAGAATTTATAAGTTAATTGTATAGTGTTTCCTTATATTCGAAAAAAAAAAGGATTAAAATTTACAATATTTGGAGATTTATTTTTTTGGCGAAAATAGTCAATGGGATGAAATATAAAGAATGATATACTTACTTTTTGCTGAAATAATTAACTTCAATGGAAAATATAACATAAAAGCCAAAAACATTTTCCATATTTACATATTGTATTGATTTGAACTTTTTAAAACAGTTTAAAATATATACTTTTCTAATATCTTTAAAATTGTCACAAATTGTCTGTACAAGAAAAATGCGTCATGGAAATGTAACTTTTCTTGGCGAAAAGTTTTTTCAGAATAAACTATACAAAAAATTCCATATTAATTCATGGTAAGTGATTTATTAGATACTCTGAAAATTCGTGAAATAATTTAGTTCCAATCAACATCTGTTCGAATCAAGGAATTAAATTTTGTGCTATTCAGATAGTGGAATAGTATTAATGTTTCTTGCTAGGTTGGTGGATGCTCTTATAAATCAATCTCCATAACTTATCTTTAGAAAAAGTCACCAATATTTTGGCAAATAATAAACATTTTACGCATAGAAAAATACAATGCTCTTTTTGCAATACATCACATATGTAAGTAGAATACGCAATAAAGAACACATCCAACAGATCATTCGAACAATTTGTTTTAGTTACAAACTATGTAAGATCTTTATGAGGTTCGCTTACCCTGAATCACTCATTTTTAAGCACATTCGCTTTTTTCTTTTTTTTTCTACTGACTCATTCTTGCACCTGGAGAAAAATTTGTTCATTCTGAAGTAACAGAAAACCAAACAAAAAGAAAGCTTTTATGAGTGATGCTAGATGTGCAATTGAATAAAAATAAATTGCGTACTGTGCATTTTGCAAATCAAACTGCATTAATGCACATTAGCAGTTTCTGAAGAGTCTTTTTGTCAGTAGAAAATAATGTTGTGATGTCGGTGTATTTCAGAAAAATACCTTCCCTAGAAAAAATGAAAATCTGCACACAGGCACAATATTCAGTAAAAATTTGTTTCAATTATACTTTGTCTTAAGAATACAATTAAAATGCATTAAGTAAAACGTGACAATATAAACGAAAGTTTATAAGAATAATGAAATCAAGCATTAATGATCCTTTTTTACTAACTTATATTATGAGGCAATTAAGTTTATTATGATTTTCATAATATTTGAATGCTCATAAAAATGCTTTGATTCCATTAGGTTTGAAGACAGTCTAAGCATCTTAGAGAATTCAATATAGGATATTCTTTCTTCTAACTACAGATTGTAACAAATTAACTGTTTAAATATGCACGCTATAATCAGTGAATCATCTCCAATTAGGAAAGGTGCTATATATATATATATATATATATATATATATATACCTTATATTTTATGTACAGTTATTTGTGTGATCCAGACATTTTTACTCTTTTAAACCTTCCATTTTATCAAAGCATATTTATAAAACTCTTATTTAAAGTGAATCAATACATAAATGGGAACAACAAAATGTTTCTCTCCGTATGAAAGCTTTTTGTTCTTCGTATTCCTAATTTTTCACTTGACTATTAGATTCATTTGGCATAAGTTTTTATTCAAAGTTAGTAGTGAAACTATTAACCCACACAGTGTTTTACATGGCAAATGAGCATAGGAAACGTTTTGATGTGTCCAATAGCTATTTATTAATAACAACATAATGTCGAGGTTTTTTATGGTTGGAGATGAGACCCTAATTGATCAAGTTCCATGTGATTTCCGAGTATTAATGCTATTTACTTATTTCAAAAATCTGACAATTTTCCATTTAAATTTCCGTAAATATTTTAAATCAAATACGGAAAGTAAATAATTATCGATAAAGTAACTAGGAAAAATAATGCTAGGTTTATAAGTACTAGTTAATATCATTAATGTATGTACGGAGCTTTAAATTCTATTGTTAATTTAATTCATAATGAATATCATATGAAAAAAAGCAATACTTAGTCAACCCATACAAGTTAGTAAAAGCATTACAAATATTGACAAAAATTGTAGCACAATTACTTTATTGAAGTAACTTCGACATCTGGTGTGAAATATAACATTCGCCAATAAGTGTGATATTTGTTAGTGATGCAGGCGCATCTTTTATCATTTCTCCAATAGAAAAAATCTTGGTGTCAGTAATTACAGTTGTGGAATGTGATTATGAATAAAAATGATTTTTCAATTGAAAGAATGTCATGCAATTTTTCCATTACAACGTGAATTTTATTTGAATATGTTGTTGTTACAAATCCCATCCAGAATAGTGGAGCTACACCAGATCCATGAGCCCATACACTCTCAAAAAATCAAGAAAAAGGAGGGTGTCTCCATGGAGATCCTCCATCGAGAATTGAGTGCACTCAAGTAAGTTATTTGAATATAATTTATATAACACTTTTATGAACATATTTATTTACATACTTTTCTTGCAATACAGTTTTTGAACTAAATTTAACTGAAAGTATATTTTTCAACTGTGCTTATTTGATCTACTCATGATAAAGTATCATTGGTTATCATACTTTGGAAATGTTCATTTTATGTTTAAAAGGAGGGAACATAACAACGCTGCTCATTACAGTTGTTATACAAAAAAGAAGAAAAAAAAGAAAGAAAGAAAAAAACTGATTGTGCCACCTTAATTTCCACTTAATAAAAGACAAGGATATAAAATTTATTACAAATATTTGTTACTTTTGGTAGGAACAATAATGGTGCAAAAAAGGACAAAAAGTTGTATAAAATATTTTAAGAATGAAGCAGAGCAGTTTTACATGAATGTCCTGCAATATAATGTGATTTCGACTCCATACCATGGTTCCTCAGTTTCAGTGACTGAATAATGCTGGTGCTAAAGAGTTTCTTAACATTCCTATTAGCAGATATTTTCAATTTGTGCGATACCTAGAGGATGTAATTAAAGAATAATAGAGCAAATTTTATTAATTATAAAATAGGATGGGATTACATGAAAATATGGAAAACATGCGGTTTTGTATTACTTTTTAATGTACCATCCAAAAGGTTTCGCGAAGACAGGCTGTAGTGACTGATCTTATTTGGTTAAAAAGGTAATGGTGGCTAACCACGTTATGAATTGCGACAGCAAGATTTACTCAGATGTGTTAACAACTACATCCTATCATTACGTTAAGCATGGAATTATGAATGGTAATGTTCATTCCTTTCAATATCTCCACAAAGTTTTAAAATTAACGTGGTCTCATACGTGGACACAGCGTCAATCTCCGCTCTGTCTTGAGATGCAAACCTATGTCTCCTGCGACTGAGGTAAATGTCATAGCAATGAGGGTCATACACATGGATGTACTTGTTTGCTACAATGGCAAGGGCATGTGAAAAGAGTATAGCAGTCTTGTGAAGTATTAGTAACACTGATGTTTAGCAGGGATGTTATGATTTCTTGAATTCATTCGGGACAATTTTTTCAGAATTAAGACCAAATTTGGATATCAATATGAGCAGAAATGCCATCTCGTGACATATCATTTCATTGTTAAATGCTTGTCGTAGAAGTTTTGATTATGAAACTAGCACAACTTTTATACGAGAAATCAATTAATGTTTTTAAGGAAAATGCAATGAAATCAGCGAATCCATTTATTTGCCTACATCATGTAGAGGAATAATGTTTATCCATGTTTATTTGAATACTAACTCTTTGCTTGTCAATCAAGTATGGAGCCCCTTATATCAAAATTTAATGATACAGCATTTGATAATATCAAAAAGTGTTTTCATGCAATGTTAATTAAAATAAAGAGGTTAATTCTTTTATTTTGACACCTTATTGTAAGTAGGGAGCAATCTCTTATAAAGTATCACTCCAATACCATTAATAATACTGTTTTTTTATACGACTCTTGATAAATGATGTGTTTCGTCTTACATCGTATCCGCGAAGTGTGGCTATTTCTTTTATTATGAATGAAATTCTAACTTAATTTTGACTGTACCTGTGCTGCATGAGGTCCAGGACATGCTTAAAGTTGTGGAGCTGCTTGTGGAAGCTCTTAAGAAGGGCAGCCACCTCTTCCAGGTTGTACTCCTCCACCATTTCGTAAACCCCCTGCCGAGGGCGTCCCTCTTCTCCAGGCTCGACCCCCACTGGAGCAGGGTTTGAATGCAATCCAGATGCCCACTGCAAATGAAAAATTCAAATAAATTAAATCTCAAGTCAATTCATTTACATATTCATGGGAAACACTATTTATGAACTGTATATGAAGAATAAGTACAAACAGAGAGAATATATTATTCGAGTTGTATAGTAAGAAAAACTGTTTATTTTTTATTTAATTTGTATCTTTTAAAAAAATTAATATTTTAAAATTAATAACCTGCAGAGAAATATACATGAATATGAAAATCAATTATGTAAAACTATTCGATGTGTCTATCACAAATAACAATAAATGGTTAATTTGATTGCTTTCTCCTCTAGGATCAACAGAAAAATAAATTTTCTGAAAACGATGGAACCAACTGCTTATATTTTGTTAAATCCCTCGCAAATATTTGATGGAAAGAATTTAGTAAAAGTCATTTATTGGGATCTTACTGACCCCAAGAAATTTTAGAAAGAAAGCGAATAATTTCAAGCAAACGCTTTTCTTTAAAGTTTTTGAGATTTTTAAAATAATCTATCCCTTAAAATATCTTTAATATTTATTAGTGCCGTTGTTTAAATATTTTTCGCTAATTAAGATTAAAAAAAAAGCTCTTAATAACCGAAAATATTCTAACACCAGCAGTGGAAACTGTTTCACAGAAGTCACGAGAATTTGATTGAAAATTGTAATTTGTGGTTGGTAGCATTTAGTGACTTCAAATAGGTAAAAATTTGAAATGAAAAAGCTGATTATTGTAACTCATAATCTATACTTTTAGTGATGTTTATTTTTTGGATTTTGAGCATGGACATTTTATAGTAAATAACTTTCTTTGAAACACATTTCAGAGACATAGTTCTTGGCAAAAATGGTTTTGTAGGAAGAGATGATAAATTAGCTACTGAAGTTAATATTGATTTAACTTTTACTTACTATACAAAATCCATTTTTCTAAGGTTCTCAATGAGCATTTTTTGGACTACGATGAGAAAATGATGGATGAAGAGTCAGATTTTCTGTTCGAAGTAACTTAACCAAAAATAGGTGATACAAAGAATCTTATTAATGAAGATGATACTAACCGTCAAATTCAACTAGCTGCTTATAATGGAGTCAGCAAAATCATTATATCATTTTCGTGTATTTTTAATAGTACTCGAAAAAAACCAGTAGCATTAAAATTCGAATAGCTTCATTTAGTCGAGTATCATAGTGGTATTATCGAAACTAGCAATACTAGTTTAAAAAACTACTAATAAAAAAGCAAAAAGGTTAAAACAGCTTTGGAGATATGTAAAATTAATAATATTTTAAATGTACCAGTAAAACCTTTTATTCTAAAAGACAATCTTAAAAGTATTCGAAGAATTACCAAGAAAAATTCTCCTGAACTGAGATTGTTTAAGTAAGTGCCTGAAGATTAAATACTAACGAATTCATTGATAATTCGTGAGAGTGTTCAAAATGCTTTAATTTACATATTCTTCTCAAAATATCAAATGGCTACTCAATATGTAGTCAATGTGGCGTATCTCATGTTAATCTGTTGTGTCAGATATCATCACCCAAATGTTGTTGTTGCAAAATCTCACATCCAGCCGATTTTATAAATTGTCCTGTTAGATTAGAAGAAAATATGTTCCTTAAATTTAAATGCAATAATCACCTTACTTTCACTGAAACTTGGCGACAATATCAGTCAGTTAAAGCTTCGTCTAATGCGAAAACTGATGCAAATGAACCATCTTTTTTCACGTAGAGAAAAAGAAATTTTAATAAACCACAGATCTCAGAATACTGTAAAAGCAACATTTTAAAAAGCAAACAAAACATTTAAAAAAATTAATAGTCCTTTCTAATAATCAAGATAAAATGTTCTCAAAAGTTTTTTGTGCTCACTATTCAAAAGTTAGCTGAACCTCAGATGATTTCACATGAATTAGGCTCATCACGACATCAATAAACTAGCTGTAATAAAGAAAATACAAAAAATAATCAAACTTTCAGATAAAGTGAAGTTACATCATTCCGCTTCTGATAAAAATGAAAGCTCTCATAAAGAAAGTGAGCCAGGAAATGGTAAAGTGGTAAAAATATACCAGAACACTCTTCATTAAATATCAGCTCACCAGAACTCTCCAAAATTTTTACTTATTTTAAAGAAAAATTTTAACAAATAAGTTCTCCGATTTCATAGAATTCCCGCAGCATCCACACCAAACGCCATTTTCTAAAACTAAAATTTTTTGTCAGCGCAAATGTGATAGCAAACCAAAAAATTTTTCTAAAGCACAGTAGCCGTTTTAGCTTATCAAAATAGATCAAATTTAAATCTGATAAAACTGATGGAAGTGGATGTGGCTTGATTATGGATGTCGATAAAGTTCTTCCTCCGCGACTTATCTCAATTTTTGAAAATTTGTCAGGTGGGAGAGAATTTATTGCTAAGCAAGTCTCTAATGGTAAAACAAATCTCACCATAATTAACATGGATATTTCCACAGCTAAATTTCAGTGGATTCAAAACATCCTTCAAGCAGTGAAACTTCTCTTTATAAACGTTGGTGATCAATGTAAGAAACATATATTTGGGTACTATTCTAACTCACCGCAATCCCGAAAATTATTAAATGGGCTATTAGAGGATAGCATATATGTATATGCTATCCTCTAATAGCCCATTTAATAATTTCTAAATGACGATAATCCTACTCAATTCGGTTATAATCAGCTGCTATCTCTTCTAGACAGTTGTTAAGTTTCTCCAGATATATTTAGCATCTGTTCTCATCAAATCCACCCAGATAACTGCAGCAAAGATCTTCTCCCAACACCCACTCCCATTAACTTCATTGTACCAAGAAATGATTCTCAATACCATCGAGCACGTATCTTATGTAAATAATGTCTCATTTTTCTTAATAATCAGATTTCACCTTCGGGTATCAGTTCGTTTCAGCATTTGTACAACCTTTGTAATAAAGAAGTAAGTAATAATTTTAAATAGGAGGTCATTAAACAGAAATCATATCTTTCTCAGTGGTCTTCGAGATGCAATTTTCTTTTGGGGAAGATGAACAATTTTCTTATGGTGATTGGCGAAAAGGTCTTGTGAGAAGAATATTTTGATCCAAATATAAGCAAGTGGTGACTCAGCTCCAATAGCTAATTGTATTCCTTAGCCAAAAGTATTGGGATGATTTAATAAATTCGACATTTTCGTCTAAGAATATTTTTCACCTACTTAGGTGAATTTCTAACCGACCCTCTACTTCATTTACTTCTCACTTACTAGTCAAAGTTAATAACTCGTTCATTTCGGATTCCCAGGAGCAGGCTAAACTTCTCGCAAATCACGATTCAAAGTCTCCTATTTCAGTAGAAATTTCTATAGATTTAAGCTCAGAGATTTCTTGTCAATATAACTTGAATTTTACATCAGGAGGACTTTAGGATGCTATTACTAAGAAAAACTCAGCAGTTGGTCCCAATCACATGTCAAATAAAATGCTAAGTGGCATATTTCCTTAGTCCCTTGAAAGCCTTCTCTCCCTTATCAATGATTCATGGTCATCGGGAGTTATTCTCAACACTCGAAAAGCTTCCCCAGTGATTCCCATTCTTAAACTTAATGAATCTCTGAACGAGATATCATCTAACAGGCCTATTCCTCTCATTAGCAACTTATAAAATCGTGTAGAGAGAATGGTTCTTAAGATTTTCTTAACCATACACCATTGGAAAATGTCTTTCATCCTCATTATAACGTGTTTCTACAATATAGAAGCTGCGATTGTCCATGATCCATAATCATTACATAATCTCTGCAAAATCACCGAAGAAATTTATTGTTTGTGTTAAATGATATTTCCTAAGGAGAGGATTCAGTTTGGCATGATGGTTTAGCTTATAAATTTACACAAGCCCATTTCACTGACACGGCCACAAAATGGATAATGAATCTCATATAAGACACATATTCCCAAGTCAAATGGAGAAAACCTTTTTCACAATAATTATAGTAATATGGGTATACACAAAGTAGTTTGTTATCACTTTTCCTATTTATGACATCCCTAGCAGATATTTTTCATATAATTCTAAAAGAGGTTTCATGCTTCAATCATACATACAAGATTTTTGTTATATGCTCTGCTTTAATATCTGATACATTAATATAAACGTTGCAATTGGCTCTGCACAAAGTTAGGCTACGGTGTGAACAATGGATGTTGACCCAAACAAATGTTCTCACATAAACTTCTCTTCTTTTTCATAAAATGTTTTTAATTATTGAAATAAAAAATAAATTAAATCTCATAAAAAATCCATCTGTTCTACAGCTCTGAGTTTGTACTCCATTGTTTCAAGGCGTTCGGGCTCAGGGACCCTAATTTGATGTTACTGTCACCCAGGAGGGATAAGCCACAACATCATTTCTATTCTAGGAGACACATCGGTGACATTCAGTGGAACTTGAGTAATCAACTGATCAAATCCTCGCAACAAATGCGCATCCTTGGCATATATTTTTCTCACACATGTCAGTTAAACATCATTTTCTGTGAAAAAAAGACGTGCCCGTAAAAATATAACGCATTAAAAGCAATCAAACGATGTTTGAGAACTTTCAATCTGTTAAAAACCGTAAATGCGTGCGTTAGTGGAAGCATCAACAACGGGGGCCACATATTTCGTCTGCAAGTAAAAGCGATAAAAAAGTTTGATGTCCTTTATCAAGCAGTGCTCCGAATCACTACAGATCTCCCAAGGTGGACTCCAATTGCCAATTGTTATTTTCTACCAAGAAGCGGGAGTTCTTCTATTATCATATCACCAGGATTGGATATCTATAAAAAAGTATATTCAAAATATTTTAGATTCAAAGTATCCTTGTGTGAAATTGTGGAAATCATTATTCTTATTAGCAAGGGACACCCTCTTGTTTTTCGCTTCAGGAATTAGTTTAGCTCTCAGAGAATTAATGAACTAAGCACAATGAACTCACTAAGATTTCAGACTGTGGACTAAAATTTTACACTTAAAACTAAAATTTTCAGGGACAAATATTATAGAACTTGGACGAAGCATCTTTTGATTTTTACAGATGCTGCAAAGGAAATGTCAATCTTGGTGTGGTAATCTTCAATTACACTCATAACGATTCATCTGTCAATCAAATGCCGTGCTTATCTTTTCGTTTTTACTGTCATTTTTTTCAAAATCATCAATCCATCAATTTTTGTTTAGGTTTCGAATAAAAACTCAATCTTACTCAATGCGAGCTATAAGCCTATGAGCATAAAGCTCCATTACAGTTTTTTGACATAACATAACCTAACCTAACCTAACACTCATAACTATTTCTTTTCTGGACAGGTTGCATCCTAAATTTTCATTTTCACTACCGAATGTCTAGTTATCTTAGTAGCAGTGAAAAACGTCTCTACGAAAACTCACGAGTATGTGATTCTGTCTGATAGTCTTTCCTGTATTTCAGTTCTATCACACATCTCTAAAGAATCTCCAACAGCAATCCAATTAACTGGATCAGCAATCATGGATGAAATGTCTAATTACATTACATTATATGAGCTCCAGAACATTATAAAACAGACAGAAGCAAACGAGGTGACTGTATAGTTAAATCTGAGCTCCACAGACAGCATATTAAATTGATTTTTTTCCATAAGATTTCACTAGTTACGCTCGGATTCATTTTATGAACTCTTATAAACAGGAATAGCTTAACAGCAAGTTCTTTTCTCTCACTCACTTTTTCTCACATGCTATCTATGAAGAATTGGCATCGTCTGCTTCCAAGATCTCGTATAGAAGATGCCTGGATTTCTAGGATTATAACTAGGTCAATTCCATCTAATGCGATATTGACCCGATTCAATTTATCCAATAAAGACCAATGGCATATTAAGTGGCTAAAACTGTAGATCACATATTACTTGATCTACAATTTTAGCCACTTAAACGCATTTCCCTCAATACAAACAGATACGGGAGCTTCTTTGCCAAAGAATAGATACTGAAGCGTTATACTTCTCCTGGCTGTTTGAGTTAACTGTAGATCCTTCCAATAGAATAAATTCCATCGTGGATTTCATGAAACGATCTAAAAGGTTTTAACCTTATGAGATGTAACTTCGTCACTAAAGATCATATCCAATTTATTCAATGTCACAGTTTCCCTGTGGTTCCGATCATTTCATTGGCAAAGATTATATAGTATCTCTTGTGGGAACTTTTGACAATCAACTTCAACAATCGGATCTATCGATGTATTTGATGGTGTACCTATTCTGCTCTTGTATCTAGGCGAATAAATTCTGCCATACCTTTTCTTTGAAGTGGTGGAGACTTCATCATCAAGAGACTTTTGCATCAAGTTTCATATAAGATCTATGAAAATGTTTGTATCAATTTATCAACATTTATTAACTTATCTTACGTTTTTCAATATGAGCCAAAAGCATTCAACCATAGAGCTCCAAAAGAGTGCTTTGAAATTAAAAAATAAAATAAAATATTAAATGTATTACATTTTTAAAAAATTATTCTTTTCTACAGAATGACAAGCGAAATAAATGTGTTCGTGTTAAATGCAAGTGATTCTCAGTATCTGCCCTTTTGATTAGCTGAGTCCAGGACTATAACTTAAGATCAACGGGTTTGGTATACTCACTTATTGATAAGTGCCACGTAATTTCTGAATTATAATAATTTTGAATTAAATGACTAAGTTCCACCTGAACTGATATCCTCTTTCAACCAATCACGCCACACTAGCGGAAGTACTTTAAATGTCAAAAATTAGCGTTCCCTACCCACGGAGTAACTAACTGAGGGAAAATGTGCTCCCAATTGCTGCCCGAGGATAGCGATGCTTCCCTTTGCTGATCGTACGGGAAGTGGGGTCGGGGTTCTGTTTTTCTAACATTCGATTCTACCATCATGAAATATTACACAGAAATATTTATTTTCATAATGAGTCAAGCTAAATTGATAAGTGTCAATCAGCACATTCACGTGCGATTCAACTTCCTTTCAAATTATAATTAACATAAGTAAGACATCGAAATTTTCTAAAGATTGCCTCTAATTAGTTTATTAAAAACTGCTGTTTTCTAATATTATTTATATCACGTAGTTAGAAATTTTTTCAGTATACAGAATAGTTCTTCATTTATTCGCATTTGACAAAATATTCCGATTTGAATATGTTAATATGAAACTCTATATTTCGAATATTACTATGTTCTGTTAACATAGATGTACTGTGTTTCGATGCAAAATGAAATGATGAAAATGAAAAAGAGTTTAATTTTACTTCATGACAGCCAGATGAAGTGGAGTGAATCCTTCCGAGGTAACGCTGTCCACGTCCACCCCCATCGGTAGTAACACCTGAAATGGAATGAAAATATTATTGTAGACCCATCAATATACGATTTATAAAAAATGTTTCACCCACACACAAGATGCAATGATATTGAGGTATTTAAAAATAGTACCTTACTCCCCCATGTATCATATGGAATCAGCACATATGTTGGCTATGAGGTCCACCGCTTAAATGAAGGCATTTTTTATAGAAAGTGTAGGGCTGCTTATAACTGCAAAGGGGATTGTAAATTAGTCGTTATTGCGGCTGTAGATGCATGCTGAAGTTTACTCGTATAACTGGAAAGCATTGATTGAGAAGCAATGTCTTCCATTCTTGTAAAGGAATTATTTAAAGGCAGTTTCTTCCTCAGACCAATAACGTCTTGCAGCGACTGGGCAAGAAAGGTATAAATTCGTCGAGCCATAAAATTGATTGAAATGGTAAGTCATAATTTACTGACATCTTGTAAGAACGTTTTGAAATTTCGAGCCTTGTAAGAAGCTTGAATTGTTGATTGATAGCTTGATATTTCTCTCAGGATCTTTGTGCTCACCAAATTCGAGAACCTGCAAAGGTTCAAGTGAAAATCTAGGGAACATATCAAAAATAAAGTTTCAGTTCCAGAGATATGAGATTCTAAGTATGTTGAAATTCCAAAGAGATTAGTTTTATGCAGTCGATGTAGGGGATTGATGCATTTTAAATGCATTGAATGTTTTCATTTTTGAGAAAATAGTTGTTTTAATAGGAGATGAAAATATTTCTTGGAAAATTCCAAACCTTTAAAACATATATATGTTTTAGTAGTTTGGAGGAAACGTGATTTTGATCATATTTCTCGTTAATTCTTATTATTTTTTCACAAAGATGACATTTTTAATGACAATTCTGAGATTTACAAGTATGCATTGTTAAAAACACAAATCTGCAGCATCACTAAAAGTAATTTATATAAAATGCGCTGCAATCCATCGTCCTTTACAGATGTAAATGACGGCCAATGAATAAATCCATTGAAAACAAATTATTGATAATGGGGAAGGATGATAAATCATGAAATTTGCCAAATATTCAGCAACTGGCAACATGACAGAGTCAAGGTCCATAAGCAAATCAATGAACGGGCCATTTATACAGAACTGGAAAAGCAAATTTAAATATAAAAACTCATATTTACTAAATCCAAAGAAACTAGAAAGCAAAGAAGGCCATCAATTTGTTAGTCAGATGCCACTAAGAGACTCATTAAAATTGAATATAAAGGAAACTGGTAAAATATTGACTTAGACAGAACCAAATTGTATAAACTGATTGGGATATCCTTGCCCGGCAACAGGCTGTGGTGTCCAAAAGAACAAAAAAAAAAACAAGCAAAATTGGAAAAATTCTTGCTTGGACAAGACGAATATACACAAGGATTTCTAAGTATAAAAAAGACATAAAAATCTTAGCTCACACAGACTTTCATATACCCTATGTTAGTTCTAAAAATGACCGAATTTTTTTTTTATAAAATCATTTGTTTTATTTTGATGTAAATTCTACGTCTATTTATACCATTTCTTCTGAATGTCTTTTAGAGAATGTGAGTATTGCAGTTGTTTCTCAAAAATAAAAAAGCGATCAAAAAGATTTTAAAGAGATTTCCTATGGTAAATTACACTACTGGTCGTTAACATTTCTGCAACCGGAAGAAATGCAAATAACACAAGTATCATTAAAACTGAACCAATTATACAATACTGGAAATGACAAATGATTAATTTCGCAAGAAATTCTTAGGTACAGATACTGAGCAATCAGTACGCCAAACAACCTCTGGTAGAAATAGCAGCACTTATCCGATATTTATTACATAAAATATCATAAATGAAGTAAAGTGAACCTAAGATTCAAATAAATTCTCACTGTCATATTTAACCGTAACATAACCGTTTATTGACATCTGCAAATAGTATAAGCCAATTTTGGCATGATTCCAAGAGATAGACAACTTTGACTTCATGTTTCTTGTAACCAATAAGTTAATAAGATAAAATAACTAAGCTTTCTATTCCATAAATTTTTGTCATAAATTTTAATTGCTCTATCGAGGATAAATAATTCAAAGGAATGAGGTTTGTTTTAGCCCTTTATCCAATATAAATTTCACTCTCTCCAAATAAAGATAATTCAAGAAACGTTTAAATTCATAGATGGCTCTACTCTTTAGGTGTGCATTACCACTTCAAAACTTTTTTTCCAATGGCGGACACACACTTGGGTGTGACTAACCCTATTCCACAACCAGGCCAGAAACTGCTACTCATTTGTCGTTACCCAGCGGGCACCTGTGGACCAAGTCACGAAGTCGAGTAGCTTTACCCGCGCCATACCACCACAAACCCGCTTATAGGGCGGGCCACATTCATACCACATCACAGAAGAAAGGACAAAGAAACACAGAACAGAGAAGGAAAGAAACATCCATGCCCGAATCGAGATTCAAACCCGGGACCAACAGCTCAGGAGTCAGGAACGCTAACCACTCAGCCATTGGTCGGCACTTCAAAACTTTATATTGAGAAAACTGGAATGTTTTCGCCAGTTTTGTATCCTTTCCCAAGAATTAAATTACGTTATTATTATTACTTACATTGGACCTCTACTCAAGTATTCTTAGATATTCAAATGATTTTACATATAAAATTTATAGAATTTATAGCAGCAGCATAATCAGTGGATTTACCTCCACACAGGAGTTGTGGCCGTTCATAGCCGCTAGGTGGAGAGCAGTGTAACTGCTCGGGTCCAAGGCTGACAGGTGTGCCCCCTCCGATGCCAGGTACTACAAAGAGAAAAACATATTTCATCAATGAAACAAGGTTTTGAATACTGTCATGATAAATTTATCACTTATTAAGCATGTAGTTAAAAATGAAGTTTAGGAAGTCACATGAAAATATATTTGCTTTGTTGAATTGTGAAAGAAAGCAACAGAAATTTGAGGTAGTTCTTTTCATCAGTCTACGAACAGCATTCTAGATAAATGTTAAATTTGAAAAAAATACTTTCAACCGATGATTAAGGTAAGTTTTTAAAGAATGTTAACTTTTTTTATGACAGTCAAAGTTTCTTAGTCACCATGTCTTGAGATTTTTATTCAAAAATTTATGTTATTTTCTTTATTATCTCAAATTATTACTTGAAATAAAATGTATAAACCCTTTTTAGCATTCCTTATTAATTTAGTGATACAAAGTCGTTAAATGATTAAGTTGTTTAAGCATCATTAAATAGTGAGCGCGAATGAAAAACATCTCAATAAATGAATGTGATTTTTCATGTGGTTGTACGGAAACATGTGAATTTGTGTTATGTAAAACAATGTTAAAAATATTGAACATCATGAATATTGGCATAAAATCAATAAAAAAGTTTAAAAAATGAAGGCCTTAGAACCATAAAAAATTAATTGTTACGCGTTGAATGTTTATTGCTGAGCGCATTTGTATAATTTTAGATATATGAATATATGGCATAGTAATTTAACACTTATTTCTTACCAGACACCAAGTTTCCTCAATCTGTGCTGCCCAATTTTCATCTTGTAGCTGATATATTATCTAAGGAATAAATGTCACTTGATTTTTCTTTCGCTTATCTAATAATTGATATGGTGAAAACGGTACGCGCTGTGCTTATGCTCCCTTGCTAGTGAGTGGGAAGACCAGAAAGTAAGTCTTTGTCAAACTTGTCTTTTTAAAGAGATTCAAAATGACGTTTGCTGACAACAAAATTTAGACGGTTGGTACAGTCTCTTCACATCCTCATCTCTGCACAAAGAAAGACGGAAATTTCAGAAATAACACCTGGACATTTTAAGGTGTTTAATGCTTAGAAGGAAGTGCAATCGGAATCCTGACAATTATATCAAGTCTGTAATTTTCATGCAATAAAATATTTCTAACATAACGTTGCCCAAAACATACTTTGAATTGTAGTCAATACAATGTTAAGGTTTTCTATTTTTTTTTTTTTTTTTTGAAAAAATGTAAGTGTGGAGAATAAAAATAAGCAAATTAAATTATTTTAAAAGGACATGTCATAAAATTAAAACTATGTATTTTTTGAAGAACATTAAGAAATGTTACCTGGAATCTAAGAGTTCAACTTTGTCTGAAATTAATTATATAAGTCCGTCTTTTTAACTAAATTCACACTAAATGGAGCACAGTAGCTGAATGGTAAATTTCAGTCTCCACTTGAAATTTCAAAAGTTGCGAGAGTTGATGCTTAAACTAAAGGTCTTGATTATCTTTGTAGGTAAAAACTAAAACTTAAAGTAAAACTTATTTTCTAATACACATTTTGATTAAATACTTCTCATCTTATTTTTGAAAATTTTCAATAAAGAGCTTTTAATGTTGAATTCGTTGGTGTATATAAAGTTGTTGCCAGAATATTAAAAGAAATTGAAAATACTTGCCCTATGTAGAATTTTCTTGTTTTAGAAAGAAATGGAATCTTAATCAATTACATGGAAGCCAAAGCTAGAAATGTGCTTCTTATTCATATGGGCTATAGCCTGTTACAGGCCAAGGCTGCCTTTCCAGCCACCTGATCCTATCCCATGCAACAATTATCCGTCTGTTCATTCCTAACAGTTTAAGATTGTTTCCCAATACTATCTAAACATCTAGAAAGGGATCTTTTTTCTTTCGATATTTTAACTTTATTTTTGAAAAAAAATTCTGGGAAAAGAATCATTATATCTATAAATATTGCTTAGCCATCTAATACAGGAAGCCTTTACTATTTTTATGATGTGGGGATCATTATATTTTTTTATAGATTTCCTGGTTATATAGAGTTCTCCCAGTATGTTATTTTCTTTTAGCGATTCAAAGATATTATTCAACATTTTTCATCCGAAAATCAGTAGTAGATACTTTTCTGCCTTGTTAAACCCCCTGAATTTAGATCGCTTAAGGGTCACACACAAGTCTTTTCAAGGTCTTACATAGATGTGTTTTGGTTTTTCTACTGATTAGTTTAGATTTGAGTTGACTTCTAAGTCCATAGAAGCATTTGTTGACCACAAATAACCTGTTTGTTACTTCAATTTTAATATTGTTGTCGCTTGAGACTGTTGGGCCCAGATATTTAAATTGCTCAACAGTTTTAAATGTATAATTGGTTATCTTTATAGAGGATAGGTCCGTTGGTATATTTGTTACTATCATAAATTTTGTTTTGTCTTCATTGATCGTCAGGCCCATCTTTCCAGCTACTTTTTCAAGCAAGACAAATGCCTTGACAACAGCCTGCCTTGAATATCCAATGATGAAAATTTCATCTGCAAAAGCTAATAATCAAACCATCCATTGTAATAGATTTCAACTCGTGTTTAGTTTGGAATCTTGTACAACTTTTTCCAGAGCCAAATTAAACAAGAAATATGAAAGTGAGTCTCCCTGACTCAAATCTTTCTCAGTATAGAAAGACTCTGAGAAAAAGACAAATTGGCATTTTACATTTCTAAGTGTCATCCTTCCCAGGTTTATCAGTTTCATTGCGATGTTAAACTCAAACATACCTTCAAGGAGTCTGTAACTATTGATGCTGTCATAGGCAGCTTTAAAATTAATGAACAGGTTATAAGTGTCTATGTTAAATTCCCTAATACGTTCAAAGATTTGTCTGATAGTGTGTATTTGATCAGTTCTTATATTTATCCTCTGGAAACCACATTGGTAATTTCCAATAATTTCAGAAGTGTAGCTAAGCATTTTCTTATAAAAGATGGTGAAGGAGTTTTTAATTGCAATACTTAAAAGAGTAATTCCTCTATAATTACAACATTCTAATTTGTTTCCCTTTTTATAAATAAAACAGATGGAACCTTTTTCTCACTCAGTACGCATTTGTTCCTGTGTCCAAATGCAATGGATTGCTTTAAAAAGTTTTGTTTCGTTAACATTTAAAAGATCAGCTTTGATACCATCTGGTCCAGCTGATTTATTATGGTTTAGTGATTTAATTGCTACTTCAACATCTTAGAGAGTTAATGGATTAAGAATAAGCTAGATTAAATAAAATAATTGCCAATATTACTGTTTTACGGGACACAAATAATGCATAAAATATATGTAAGCTTTATTAGATTGTTTTCAAAAGATAAAAAGATTAACGAAAAATAAACAGAAATTAATTACTCACCAGTTTGGAAAATAAAAATTAGAATAAAAAAATGGAAACTGAAAATCAGATTTCATTATTATAAGTTCTACTAACTGCGTATTATTATTTTTACTAACTGTGCATTAGTGAAAATTAACTGAACTATTTATTATTCTATGTTTTTAATTATTCATTAAGTTAAATTATTTATAAATAATATAATTATTTTCAATCAAAAAAGACAAAGTATGATTACTTAAAAGCAATGTCAATTACGATTAATAATGAAAGCAATTCCCACAAAATTATATATATGAACTCTAAGAAATTTATATGAATAAAAAATAAATTATGATACTGACTAGCAGCAAGCCTTACTGTTTACTTTTAAATTGTCCTTTTCTTTTACGCATGCAATTGTTGAAATAATGTAACGTCAGCTAAATAGCTTATTCTATTTAAAGCGTAATTTAATCGCAATGTGTTTATTTCATAAAATTAAATAAAAAATAGAAAAACAAAGTGGTGTAAGTATGATATCCCTCCCCCAAGTGATTTCTCGCCATATCTGGCTTCAAATGCTTTGATTATAGTGTTGCCAATTTGAGTTTTTGTTACTTTTCAGATTTTTTGTTGCCAAATTCTTGTATTTTACACTATTTTTACGCCATATATATGATTCTTTTCAGTGGCAACAACATTTGAAGCTTTCTTTTCACTTTCGATTCGAACTTTTTGTTCTACGTTTCACTTCGAAATTTTCATCCTAAGTTTCAATTCGAAGCCATTTGACCGCTGTTAGCTGCTGTGTTTCGTCGTCACCAGCTTCCAAACATCATAAACTATTCTTTTTCCCAATTTCTTTTTGTTTAGTTATTATTTATATATTTTTTATCGTTTATTAATTACATATTTTTCTTATATATATATAAATAAATAAATAAATAAATATATATATATATGTATATATATATATATATATATATATATATATATATATATATATATATATATATATATATATATATATAATTTATTATTATATTTTTCTTACATCAAGTAAGTCCATTATTGTTATTTACTTATCCTCTTTTACCGGTTGTCTTCAAGAGAAACCAAACTGAAATAAAAGTTTTTATACATTTTTCAGTAATACTTTTTTAGATTTTTTATACTATTATGTGATTTAAACTTTTCTAAAATGCGTACTTTTAGAACTTTGGGAAAATTCCCATGTTAAGAAAAACGTCGCCAATGGGGAGGGATACCCTACTAATTCCAACAAAGCTTAATATTTTTACCGTTTCAGAAGTATCGGTACTTTTTTTAAAAAAAGATGTCTCGATACTTTGACTTACCTTCACAACTTCAGCGTGTCCGTGAGCTGCTGCCAAGTGGATCGGAGTCCAGCCCCTTTCGTCCACTGTCCTGCGCAAACAAAGAATTCAGACTTTAGCAGCAGTAGAATTCTACAGCGCAGTCATTCTACTGAAATCATTCTTTTTAAAATGTATGAACAGAAGGTTATGCGAGAATCTTCTCACTATATCATAGTTTGTAAAATCAGCACTCAAATGAAAACGTTTTCCTCACTGTATATCGAAAATTGTGATATTTATACTGAATCTGTGATCATTAGAACACAGAATTGTGCTTCAATGTAGTGCAGTCCATCGGTTTACCTAGTGTTTGGAAAACAACAACCGTCTCTTGTTTGGTTTGAGGAGCAATGATTCATTTATCAAGCTATTCGTCTATTTTATCGTTACCAAATTGCAGTTCGAGTAAATGAGCAGTTCCAAATTGTAACCAGTGGAATCCCGTAAATCCTTTCCTCACCTTAATTTTCATAGTACAGATATCAGAATTTGCCTTCTGGACAAAATACACGTAAACAGCATTGAACAAAGATTTCACAAAAAGATATCGTGATCGTAAGATAAAATCAGCGCAATTCAAAATGTATTGACTTTTTTTTTATCTGGGACATTAAATTGGGCCAATGAAATACATTACATGGTTTTTTCTTAAAACCGAATCAAAATTCCATAGAATCGGATGTCACCATAACAAAAATTGCATTCCAATATTAAGGTTGGGAAAACTTGTATTCCAATTTTAACCAAAATAGAATAAATTTAATCTGATGATTTTTAATACTGTACTTACATTACAAATATAAATTTGGATACTGGGAGCTCCTTTTCTTATTTTATTTTTATACTTTTGTAGCAATAAATAAATCTAACTTACAGCTTGATTACTTAACTGACATATTCGACATAAGTCCATAAAGATAAAACTTTATTAACTATAGATAATTATCCAACACTACCAAAACCTTTAAATTGCACAATGGGAACGACTAAAGGAAAAATAAAATGTCTTATACATGATGATCGATTCATGCCTATCGACATGAAAGAGACAATTTGCATATTGAACAGTTGAATTGCTGCGGTATCACATTCTTCCATGACATACACCCCAAGTTCGATAGTGGCAACTACACACTTACTTTACACAGTCACATTTATTTGGGTATGTGCTCAATAATACTAATGAAGTTTTTTTCAATTTTGAAATGTAAATATGGCCATAATCAGAGTGAGTCCTTTGAGCACGCTCAGGAAAGTCTTAGACTATACGATTTAGGCTAATTCATGACTATCCCAATATTTCCAGGATAAACATTTTGACATCCATAATAAAAATTTTCTTTAAACACAAATCTGTTATCCTTAAACCCAAAATTACTTAAAATTATGGTAATTATTAAACAAACAATTGGCATAAAATAAATGAATCACCTATTCAAGTGGAAGAAACAGTGAATTTTTAAGTGCAATATATTTAAGTGCTAAGACACCATAAATGAATATAGCTCACTCCATCTGCTTGCAATCTCTTTTGCAGAGGAGCTTCACCACGTGGAGATCTCCTTTGCCAGCTGCCTCGTGGATGCTCACCGTCGACAGGTATTCCTCCATGGACAGGCGGCGGAAGGCCTCACGGGCAGAGGGCAGCACGTCCACTTCGGCTTCGTCCACCAGTGGCTGTAAACATAATACACACATGCACCAAATGCTACTGTATAGATATATGTGTGTTGTGTGTGGTGTATGTATGTTTGTGGTAGGTGTATGTATGTCTGTGGAATGTGTATGTATGTTTGTGGTATGTATATGTATGTGTGGTGTGTGTATGTATGTACTAATGTAGTTCGGAACTTAGGTTTCCCATGGCTCATAAGGAACAAAACATAATTACATAGAAAGACTTATTGCAAACGATTCAACAATATTTCAGCTACTTCTCAAGGCAAGAACCATCAGATTTGTAGCTCTTTTCATAACGTGGGATAAGTTTCTGTATTCCAGTATCATAGAAGTCTGCCACCTGGGAATAGAGGCAACATGTCCCAGCTGTCTGCAAGTCTTCGTCTGTGATGAGAAAAAAGTCCTACCTAGGTGAAAGTACTGGAAAAAGTCGGGATTATCGGATGGATGATCAAACACTTCGCAGCGAAACTTATAAAGCAGTTTCTTGTGAAATTCAACGTATGAGGCTGAGCATCCTACGCCTCTGGTTCTAAATGACTAGTTGCAAGTTCATTAGAATATTCAGCGTTTACTGCTGTTGCACGGCAAAACATCAATGACCAGAATGCTTTTCCTGTCCCAGAAGACCGTGCTCATCAAATACTGTGTGAATATAGTCTGCTTGACTTTCGTCTGCACTAGAAATAAACTGTGATGCCAATGCACCGACTATTACTCGGTTTCTGGGATGAAATAAACAAACCTGGTCTCATCTCGATCATTCTCGATGTATCGATCCACTCGTGGTTTTTCGTCATTTTCATCCCCGAACCGTTGCAGAAAATTGCATCTAGTGCGTATACTAAACACAACTGGTGATGTATTTTGATCGGCGCTAACTTCTGTATGTTCAAAAACTTTATCACTGATCTCACCCAGAACAGTCAGTGTTAGAAGACATAATAGCCTACTTCTCTGCGCACTGTTATGGTTTTAATATAAGTTATCCGAAAAATTAAGATGGCAACATATGATAGCCACACCTACAATCTACCTTACATGTGTATATTCGCGTTTCGGTCATTCTTCGGCGACATCCTTTGTAACCACAGGAAACTTATCTTAAGACATATATATATATATATATATATATATATATATATATATATATATATATATACACACACACATATATGTATATAATTTCTGTCGTAATCATAAATATTCAATAAACACTTTATGTGGAAACACAGAAATGACTTTTGGAGTAATTGTAAGAACAGAACTTAAACGAGCAATTATGAAAAACACATAAACATTTTGTTAAAGCTGGGTAGTAAGTTAAATAATGAAGCTGTTCATAACGTTGAATGAAGTTAAATAACAATGCATATTGAAAATAACATAGCTCTTATGGATTAGAAAAAAATATAAATTATATAAAAATTTTAATTTAGGCGTAAGCAATGCATATGTCTTAAGATTTAAAAGAGATTGTTTACAGATATTATTGCAATTATTCATTTAGAATTCAATTAATCAATGATAATAAAATAAATAATTTAATTTCTCTAAACTCTGAAAATACCGATTTTTTTATATTGCTTAGATTGTTGCAATAAAAAAATAGACATTTAAGCAATATTAAAAAAAATATTGAAAAGAAAACAGTTTTAAGAAATTTAACGACCTTTTCGCGAGCACTTGTTTTCGCGAGCACATTTTATTATTTCACCAATATTAATTAAAAGAAAATTTTTAATGTTGGCGTAAGCAAGAGAATAGTTTTAAGATTCAGAAGAGATTGTTTACAAATATTGCAATTATTAAATAGAATTCTATTAATTAATGAAATTTTTAAGAACTGAAATCCTTCTTGCCTATTTAAATTAACCATGAAGTGAATGTTTTGTCATGTCTTTTTCACTTTGCTTTTTCTGCTGTTCTATTGTCCATGTGTTAATGTCTTGAATTAATGGAAAAAGTCTTCTTGAATCGATGCTTTGCTTTTTATACAAGAAATCATTTTAATAACAAAATGAAATTTGAAACTTTTCTCAGCCATTCTATGATTAACTCCGCCTTGTTTGCTGCCGCTCGAAGAATGCAATCTGAAGGGAGGCAGCAAATTCTTCAATAAGTCGGATTTAAGACACATTCTCAATACGATTGACGTACACTTGTCAGAAAAATCAGCCTACAAACGCGTAAACATTCTAGAGAGAATAAAAGTACAATATCGGATGTATTTTCCAGGATGCCAAATTCTGAGTTTCTGGATTTTTTGGCGGATTTTCTTTTTTATCTGGCAACTTGGTTTTTATTACGTCATACAGATGAAGACCAATAAGAATTATGGAAACAAGTTCAGTATCCCCATACACTTGGCGACGCGACGAATTTTTTGTCGCCAAGTCACCAAGCTAGGCACGTGTTTATTAAAACGGGAAATTTCCCTAAGTTCGATCGAAAAATATGCATTTTAGAAAATTTAAAAAGGGAAATAAATATAAAGAATGGACTTACTTGATATGAAGTTAAGCTGACATGCCGATTGGTTATGACATGCCGATTTATTTCGACTTATTCGATTGTCACTAGTGTCACATTTCAGTAAAAATAATTATCTAATTTTACAAAAAAAGTATGCAAAAATATTTTTCTAACTATATACACTTTATAAAATTTAAAAAAACATGCAAAAACTTATTTTTTAAATACATACATTTTTTAAATTTAAAAAAAACGTGAATGAAATATTTTTTAAATATATACACATTTTAAGTAAATAAAAATGAAACACGAATACAATAAAAAAATACATGTAAGCAATAGAATTTAAATAAAATAATTACACCTTCTCCAAATCCAATTTCCGCTAAAAATTAATTAAT
The DNA here is from genome assembly GCA_037975125.1 of Latrodectus hesperus. Lineage (NCBI taxonomy): Eukaryota > Metazoa > Arthropoda > Arachnida > Araneae > Theridiidae > Latrodectus > Latrodectus hesperus. The sequence goes on along the minus strand of JAJQOW010000017.1, from coordinate 8,522,213 downwards.
ATTTGCGAGTCCTAAATTAATTAATAATTTAGAATCCTGAGCAATAATCCATCATTATTATCTTTAATTTTTGCTAAAATAATTTGTTGATATTTTTCAACAATATTTTGAATATGAGGCATTTTAATTTAAAACAAAAAATAAAGTAATTAAAACAATAAAAAGATGATATTAAATTAAGAAAACGAAATAAGGAACAAAGAATAAAATATATCATTTAATAAAAAAATATATATTAAAATTAAACCAAACAAAAATAATAATGAAAAAGAAATAGTAAAAAAGAAAAATTTACGATATTTGGACACTGGCGACAACGAAACACAACAGCGGGAAATCCACTGATTCCAGCAGCAAAAGTAAACGAAATTAAAATGACTACCAATTAAAACGTAGAACAATTAGCAAAGAAAGTTCTGGAAAGTTCTCGAGGGAAACTAAAAGCTATTACCAAAATAAGCACATAACGTAAAAATTATTTAAAACACGAGAAAACCAGAATATGGCAAGGAAAAAAATAAAAATATTAACAAAAACTAAATTTGGCAACACTATAATAAAAACAAAAAAGCTGAAATCGGCAACACTACAACGTGTAAACAACGGTTACCAGATTTGTCGAGAAATCAAAAAGGGGATACCGAACTTGTTCCGAATTATGTTGTAAATTTAATTTTGACAAACCTAGTTTACATCATCGCGACGAAATTTAGAGCATTTTATTAGAAATTTTGCGAGCTAAAGTTACATTGCAGCAACCTCCTGTTTCCGTAACCACAGCTAATTCCTATGTCAACTTGATTCCGCCTAGGAGACAGACCCGACCCCTCGTTTCAGCTCCCTCCAGTTGAGAAGAAAATTCTCCAGTCCTAGCTAGGTATGGAGACGATCCTATAGAATTTATTCGTAATTTGAAAAGTAACTTCAAATACGAATTGATGGAATTCTTATGAAAAAAAATGATGCAAAAAATTTCTTATGGGTATGCCCATTTAAAACAAATTGTTCAAAATTGCCTCGTTATGATGTATAAACTGGGACTGACACAAAATACTTTGTTATTGAATAACCGTAGTCTTTCTGATTCTTAATATCGCTGATGTAATAAAAATCTAAGTTGCCAGAAAAGGATGGGTGGTAAAACTTGCCCAAATTTCCACCAAATTCAAAAATGGTAAAAAAAAATAATTTTAAGAATTTCAATGAACTGTTTGAGCCCATATTTTACAAATCTATTTTTTATTATTTCACCAATATTAATTATATGAAATTTTTAATATTGGTGTAAGCAAGGTAATATTCTTAAAATTCAAAAGAGATTGTTTATAAATATTAGAATTATTAATTTAGAATTCTATTCACTAATGAAATTTTTACAAATGGGTAAAAACATACTTGAGGGTGTCCCTTGGCGAGATTGGCGATTTTTGTTTGGCGCCAATCCTGTTCGCGCGGAACGCTGTGCAAACAGTAATGGCTGCCAAAACACAATGAAATTTCAAAAATAATGCAGTAAGCACATAAAAAAATGTACTCACTTTATTTTGCTGGAATATCCTCACTTTGAGGTACACAGAATTCTCTAATAGCACCTACAGATATTGCTTAAATTTATCCTGAGAAGAAAACCAATCAGAACCGTGAATGGATTTCAGAATAACGTTTAGAGTTATCATAAATAGAATAACATCGGCCAGCTTGGCGATAAACTTGGCGTGAATTCAAGGGGCACCCTCAAGTATAGTCTAACCTTACAAATGATTAATCGTCTTTGCCGATTTAAACTCACCACGAAGTTCATGTCTTTTTCATTTTGCTATTTTGCTGTTCTATTCTCCTTGTGTTGATGGCTTAAATCCATGGAAAATGGCCTCTCAAATCGATGCTTTGCTCCTTATATTAAAAAGAAATTTTATAAACAAAATGAATTTCAATTCTATTTTTAGACCTTCGATGGTGAACTTCGCCTTGTTTGCTGCCGCTCGAAGAATGTGATTTGAAAGCAGGCAGCAAATTCGTCGACAAGTCGAATTCACGACGCAATGTGGTACTTACGTATTATCGCAACCATGCCAATTTCCGAGATGGCAACCCTAATGTCACACGCATCTAAGGTGCTGAATTGGCAACCATGTACTTTTTTCAAATTTCCCTGCTTGCCACCTTTCTCAGCCTAACTGTTCTCTGAAAATGTCAAGGTAGAATAATAAAATACGAATCTGGGATTTTACCGAGAGAGATGCTGTTACACTTTTATAGAAATATGACATTTTACCAGACGTTAGGAAATGTACCACCTCTCACCCGATAAGGCTTTATTTTGGAAAACAGATTTTTTGGAAGTCCAACGTTGCAATCGGTAATCAACACGCGGAAATAAGACGTGGTAAATGGTTTGAGGAAAGCCGTATCCCATTTTTAACAGCAGTGAGATTCATGTATTGCTGGTGCAAAGAATTAACAGTCAAATTTTGTGACGAAGAACTTTAGACTGATAAGACATTCATAGACTGGAATAGTGATATGAGAGATTTGTGTTCACCACATGTAAAAGAAAATAAATTACTGGGTTTAATTATTCAATAATAAAACACAAATATAATTTTGTCGACCCCGAAACGGGTGCGCATACCTAACAATCGAAAGAATGTGGGGTTCAGCAAAATGGAGAAACAAGAGATAACGGGGTACAGCAAAACACCATCTTGAGTGTTACTTGGCAGAATTCATATGGCGACAAGACCAAGAAAAGGATAAAAAAATTGTTTTGATTCTTTTCTAAAAACCAATTTGCAATATTTTCCACCAAAACGTAATTGATATATCGTTAAATAAATGTGTAAGAGTTATACAAATAAAAAAAATTACTCTTATTATTTTTCTTCATATATTATTTATTATTTTCTTTCACGCTGTTTCTATCACATTGTACTTTTAAACTACGCGCTCCATGTCCCGTCAGCGTATTCCGTTTTTAGAATTGGCCCGGTCTTAGATAATGTCACCCATATAGTTGCGATAATACGTAAGTACCCGCAATGTCAATATGACGTGACGTGGAGGAAACGTCATCTGACGTCATGAATATTTTTAACCAATGAGAATCGTAATAAAGAGGCTCCCGCAGGATCTCAAGTGAAAGAGACTGAAACTCAATTGAAAGAAATACGCTCTTTATGGTTAAAAATAAAAGGAAACTATACGGTATGTACGCCAAATCTCTTTTTAAAACTATCTGTTTGATATTTATGATGACGCAACTATTTTTATGCTTTTATAAAGCATTTTAATACAGGTAGTTAGCTGCTGTGGCACAGGTGCCGTATAATCCATGATTCCAAATTCTGAATTTTTTTGCTATGAAGTAATGTTGCCAAATGACGTATCGTGACGTGCGCGATGACGTAAATACTAGGGTTACCAAAATAGAATTTTCTGCATAATTCTAATAGGTCTCCATATGTATGACGTAACAAAAAAAAACAAGGTTGCCAGATACATAAGAAAATCCGCCAAATAATCGCCATCTCAGAATTTGGCGTATGTATTATACGCCACCTGTGCCGCTGCTGTTCCTGACACATGGAACTTTCTTTCGCCATTCAAGGAAAATTTTATTAACCTCTTCGCACTTAAGCATGATTAGAAGAATGGCTGTCAAAAACGGAGAAAAACAATTACATTGGCTTTGTGTATGATCTCCGGTTCGAATACAAATTCTGGCTTCAGGAAAACGGGACTCTTTCCCGTCCCTTTGTCGTCCGGCTGCGTGGTTTCTCTTTGCGTCGTCGACGGGTCTTCGTCCACAGCTGTATCACATGTCTGGCAAGAGCTCTGGGAACTTTCCTGCGAAAGAAAAATCTCCAATTAAATCAAATAGAATTCACTTAGAGATTCAAAATAACAAGAAAAAAGTGTTTTTGTGTTTCAAAATGCAAAGGATTACTCATTTCTAAAAAAGGAACTCTTCTATGTCAATTATAACCATAAATTGTAGTTAGGTTACTTGCAATGGTTATTCGGTGGTCTGTTTCTACCGACTGAAGCAACTGAGATTTGAAGCCTGCTCAGTTGGTAAACTAGACTTCTTGGATTTTAGCTATTAAAATGTAATTTACAATCATAAAATAATCGTAAGGGATATAAACAGTGTGAAAGAGTATATTGATAACTTTCATTGGAGAATTGGATGCTTCAGTTCCCAAGGTAGTTAATTCATAGAAGTACTTTCTTATTTCAATATGAATCAAAAAACTGAAATTTTACCAAAATTGAATTGAAATTTTCGTAGTCAATTTTGATATAGCATTTAAATTTTTAATTACATCTTTAGTGAATATAATTAATAGCCTCGGAGGTAAACGGCCAAATCATAACCATTACAGATTTACTTAATGAAATCGTAAATGTCATTAGAAATTAAAACGGAGAAAAAATTCGGACCTTAAGGTAAAATCTTGTTTTATAACAAAGCATACCTTACAAAACTATTCATATAAATTATTGGAATTAAATAATTTATGTTCAACTTAAATATTTTCCTGTCTGTTTTGAAATCTAAATCTTTTATCTTGAAATTAATATTGTTTTTTTTATTTATTACATGCATATATATTCAGACTTGTATGCTTGATTCTTGAGATCCGCTTGTAAGTCTTCGTCGATAATAGGACAAATAGCACAATGACAGATGTACAACCACAGAAGATAACGAAGAAAACATTCAGGGCCACGGTGGGAATCGAACCCACACTCCTACGCTCTCAAACGATTAGCGGAGTGATGCTTTGACCACTCAGCCACGGAGCACCCTAATATTGGTGTAAAACACGTAAGAAATAAAATTCAACAAAAAGATTGTAGCATCATAATAATTCATCTTGGATTTCAGCAACATAATTAACATTCTTACTGTCGGAGAAAATTTCAACCGAAAATTTATCCCCCTTCTATAAAAATTCATATAATAAAACATGTGTAGTCTCGTTTCAGATTTACTCTCTCTCTCATTTCCTTTAAGCACTGACAATCATTTATTACAGATTGTGGTTGTTTTATAACTTTTGATAAATAACTGTCATAGTGCCAGAGAACTGATATTGTAGCATCGGCATACTTCTCTGTACTATTGCAACTGTATTGTAAAATGGAACTCTCCAGTTAGGTGGGAAAGTCCCTCATTTATAGAAGCAGGGAATATGTGAAAGACACCCAATATTCGACCTACACCCACCCCAGAACTCTCACTTTATTTAAAGGACATACGACTATTTATTGTGCCTGTAGCGAACACGATGTATCTTCAGTTAAGTCAGGATTCGAGCTTTCTATCTTCCGATAATGAGAATGACGTCCTAAACAACCAGGTCACCGCATCCTGTACAGAATCTGTTAGCCAGAATGTTGATGGAAATAGTTTATGAATATAACATAAGCAAACAGCCATTAATCGAACGATCTTTCAGTACTTTCAGTGAAAGAAACTGGATCTGATTTGATTGTGAATGGTTCTATGTAAGAAAGCAGGGGTACCTAAAATAGTTCTTAATAGAAATGCTTATTATTTCCAATGATTTTTTCGGATTAAGAGACCAAAGGTCAAAATCATGATCACCCTGAGATAACCCCTATTTTTGCTTTTACCTTGGTCCAATATTATAAATAAATGATGCTGATATTTTCCGATGAGACAGATTTATTGCATAGTTATTAGAATTAGAAATTGGTGGACTTTATTTAAAAAAATAAATGTATTCTTTATCATTAGAAAAAATAACACCAAAATATTATTACTAGTGAAATTAGATTGCAATAAATTAGAATGAACTATTATTGATAAATTCCAGGCATATTTTTGAGAGCAGTGACATTTGCATATAAAATCGACTATTAGTATAAGCAAACTTTGGCTTATTGCCAAAATATTGACTATTTTAATTTTATGATTACAGGTCGATTTAAGTCAGGATTACCGATAAATATTTATCATGATTTTATAATATCAGACATTGTCACAATTGTGTATCTCCATAACAACTAAGAAACAACATCATAAGAATACAGTCTCTATAGCCAATTGTTAGATTTATTTACTTGTGTTCTGAAAAAATAAGCATTTCAACTGCAGTTTTTGTAAGTGAGGAAATGTTTGAATATTCAAAATTCTTTTTACATATTGTATGAGACTTGGTAGTAAATGATTACCTCATCTGGCTGGGTTTTACTTGGACTCTCTTTGGCAACATGGAATCCGCTCTTTCGTCCAGAGGAAGAGCAGCTGTCTTCGGCTGCAAAGAGAAAGAAGCATGTAAGAGCACTTTATCACTGAACACTCTTATCACAAATAGATTTTTTTAAATTACATTAAGAACTGCAAAATGTGCCAGTGAATGATTTTTTATTTTGCTTTATATATAATTTTATAATGGATATTGATAATATAATTTCGCAATTCTTGTTCCTCATCTCATACGCTATCTGGCCAAAAGTACCCAGACAATCAGTGGTACAGATTCAAATATCCGAGAAGCATACATTAATAAGTTGTTGGTCCCTCTTTTGCTCCGATGATTGCCTGTTAACATGCGAAAAGATTTTCCTACGAATTTGTAATAGGTGGCCATAGGAATCCATCAAGCATAATCAATTTGGTTGGTTATGTAATCTTAGATCTAAATCATTGCCATTGTTGCACCAGCATGCTATCTCTGAGTTGGATTGTACTAATTAGATGCAAGAAGCTGGGAGAGAGTTTTCGTTGTTTAGGAGCAGGGACAAAGCAGGAGAACCCCAATACCTTTCAAATTCTTCGCAAAAATGTTGAGTGGGATTCAGATAGAAACTCTGAGAATGCAAGTTAAATTTTTGAACACCCATTTTTTTCAAATCATGGCTGTGAAAATCTTGATGTGTGGATACCCATGAGTAGTTATTTCTTCCAGAAACTATCCTGCTAGCAGAGAAATAGATCTTTCCACAGAATTGTGAGATGAGAATGAACCGGTATTTCACAGAGTAGGAAATAAGGGATACTGGTTAAAGCATGAAAAACATTCCCACATCATGATGCTGCTCCACCAAACACATTCAAGGTCACCAAATATTACCGTGAAAATACTGCAACCACTTAAAACGAGTTCGCCAGCCATCTGCCAAATCTAAATATATCTATCCGATAGACATATATATCTATCTATGACAATCCGATAGATATATTTAGATCTTAAAATGCTCCTGAGTGTGATAAATCTCTCAATTTATCACACTCAAGAGCATTTTTTTCACAAGTCCACATCCAGTGATGGCGAATTTTGCATCAGTCCACATTGCAGAGCGTGTTGTTTGACTTGCTGTCCGCTGAACGCTCATGGGATGTTGACTCGTTGATCAGCTATACAATTAATATTAATACTAAGATTTTAATCAACATAAGATTTTGTTTCACAGATTTTTTTCAGAGTTTAAAGTTGGGTTCACTAATATTTTTCCATCTGCGTTTTTCCACAGTTTCACAAGCTTAGTATTTCCACTGCTTAATTACATTACTCAGTTTGGACTTTTGCTTCTGTAGATTTAAATTTCACGAACTCATCTCTCCCAAAAGAGGCACACTAGTATAATGCCAAATTGAAGTTACTGAACTTCACTGATTTAGTTATTGTCTTTCAAACTTCACCAACACCCTTAAAACAATTGTAATGTATAAAATAATTAACCTGTCAGAGGCATCTTGTTAAGGGAGTGTTCGGATAATTTTAGATTATCAGAGGTAGAGAACATTTTTGGGAAGAATAGCACTACCAACAGGAAAAAAATATTATGTGTCTACTTTTGACATTTCCAAAATAAAACAACAATAAAGAAAATATTACAATTTCATGATTGGCCAGGCTGCACTTTTTCATGCAAGTAAGAAACTTGTTTCATATTTTTTGTGTGAATAGTATATTATTTTTGATGTATACCTTTATGTGGGTAATAGAAATTTTAAAAAATTATATAATGAATAAAACTAAAGTAAAAACTAAGGTTCCATTGTCGATAAACATTTTTAAGATTCAGTGGTTTACATTATACAAGGTGGATAACATTTAATTTCAAACAACTGTTTGGTATTTAACTAGAGTAACTTTTGAATTTTTAATTTTTTACCAAGGCAATTATGATAGAATTCAGTTTTGTAGCTGCTGATAAAATTACTCCTTTTAGTTGCGTTTCAAGAATTATTTACATCATTCAATTTTATTATGCTCATCCAATTGAAAAGCTACGACCCAAGTGCTCTTCTGTTTTCTGAATAAACGTGCATTTCTCAAAAGAATTCGGAATTAAAAAAAAGAGGCTTTTATGAAGTAAAATTTTAATGTTCATTACCACAAGAGAACAACAAAAAGAATTTGAATTCTAAAAAGTAACAACAAAAAGAGAAAATTTTTATTTAGGTTATTTCCAAGCACCAAATACTCAGGGCCTTACAAATATTTAGTTCTAGTATTACGCTATGGTCGAGTGTTTCTTCTGATAATCAAAATCTTAATAAATCTTTGAATATATTTTTGATTGATTAATTTAATTTACTAACAATGTCATATCCTGCTGCTCAAATATTTGCATACATTCTCTCAGTAAATAGCATATTGCTCTAATTAAAAATTATTTTATAGATTGAATAAATATTATGACTTAAAATGGAAGTGTTTAAATACTTGGTATAGCATACAATGCCCAATAAAATAAAATAATTAGTTGAGAGAATATGATTTGTATACTTATATAGAGACCATACGTTGGCAATTTCGTTTCCGAATAATAATCAACGTTTACATGCACAATATGTTAAATTTACTAACAGTCAAAAAATTGAAATCTGATCAATTTGTCATGATTTAATATACATTATGGTCTAGTTTTATAAAAATGAAAGTCTAAACTTATATTGCAAATGCTGTGTGTGTAATAAATAGATTGAATTTGCATTCAATTCGAATGAACTATTGTTAATAATTTCTTTAAATTTGAAAGTCATGTTTATATTTTTAAACCCAACAAATAGTGTAAGTTAGAACTTTTGCTTAAATTTATTGTGTTTGCACAATTTTGACTTCCTCATCTTTATACGCTGTAATCATCGATGTGTGATTAGCATAAGCAGCAGGGCATTGACTATCAGTCTTATTGTTCAATATATTCACTCAAATTATCCATTACCATAACATTCTCTCTCTCTCTCTCTCTCTCTCTCTCTCTCTCTCTCTCTCTCTCTCTCTCTCTCTCATATATATATATATATATATATATATATATATATATATATATATATATATATATATATATATATATATATATATATATATATATTGTAAGCATTAAGCTGAAATATGTACATGTAATCAAGCAGAGGTTGTGTGCAGGAGCTCACCATGAAGGAGCTAGCTAAAAGATGTTTGTAAATAATCCTATTTGTAAAAAAATCTTTAAATATTAGTAAATTTAAGAACTTCTTCTTTCCTCTTCTAAGCTAATCACTCGTCATCTAATAAAATTGAACTGATAATATATATATATATATATATATATATATATATATATATATATATATATATATATATATATATATATATATATAGTTAGTTAGTTAGTTAAATTGGTGAAAACATAATACTGTAAGCAAACTTCAATAGCTAATACAATTTGCTTTTCGGAATGTGCTTATTTTACTACTTGTGAGACATACATTTTGAGGCTTCCGATGACGTCCTGCACCTGTCCGGTTGATTTCTGGAGGATGACGTTGAGCAGAGTTCCCGTTTGACGTCCGGCACCGGCTCAGAGTTGTACTTCCTGAGCTGCAAGCTCTTCCGCCTGTGAGCGAACAAATCTTCTTGATTGAAACTCTTCTGGAGGACTTCTCCCTTGGCGATCCATCGCTCTCTCCTCCGCTCGGGTGGCGTCTTCACTCGGGGGCTGTTCACTTTTCAAAGAAACGCAGAGGGCAGGAAGTAAGAAATTAAAGATGCCACAATCACATAATTTTTAAAGAAAGGAGTCGAAGTATTAATTTACTTATATTAAGGTAATTTATAAACTAATACGTTCAATTAAAAATCTTTTCATCCATTATGACGCAAATATCACCTAAATAAAATTTTATATTTCTAAAGTTAAATTTGTTACCTCATCACTCTCATTTTCACGTTTTGATACATCCGAAGATTACTTTCATATTTTATGAACACACAATATTATTATATTATTTGCAACCTTAATGGTGGAAAACATTTTGACATTCAAACAAAATTGGACTAAAATGAAGTAAAACTCAAAAATATGGGAATTTTCCAAATTTCGTTAACTATTTCAAAAACTAAAACAATATCGCATTGATTGATTTCAAGGAAATATGAAGCAAGTAATTAGTTTCTGGTCATCATAAAATGAAAGTAAATCGAAAATCAGTAATTAAGTTGAACCAAGACTCGCCAGGACGCTCAAGGAAGCATATATTATTCTCTATGATGTTAAGCTGATTCTTTGGTTCTTTAAAGCAATAGATCTTGTAACTAGTTTTCACACATAAAAACTTTGGTACGTTTCCATTTCGCCGGTGCGAATCTCGCCAAGCGAAAATTAAGTCGCCAATTGGCGACAACACACAATATACACATAATTTTTTTTCAATAATGTTGTTTTACATAAAAAATTTTAAATTTATTTAATTGTTGTTCTCGTGTTCATGCTATGCGTGGAATGATGGGTGCCAGAGCCTCAATTTATTTACTTATTATATTAGATTACAATTTATCGGCTGATGCATATTTAAAAATCTTATTTTTTTTAATATTTTTATATGAATTTGTTACGATTATTATTTTAAGATATATTTTTAAAATCCGATTTTTTTCTAGAGAGATTTTATGAAATTATTAAATATGAATGTATAACAGCATAGCATAAAATTATGAAAAATCGTTGACAGTAAAAGGCCGTCACATATTTTGGAAGCGTAGCAGTAAAAGGTTACCAGCGGAGATATTCCCTCCAGCGCCAGTTGTATCATTTCTGGCGACTATATCGCCTGCGCCGGTAAAATGGAAAAGTACCAAAACTTTCTGTAAATAGTAACCCTTTAAATTTGGTTTCCAATGACCACTTAGAAGTCATAAAAAGTTGAGAAACCTCACCATACTTTTTACGCTTAGCAATAATTGGGAAGCAATAATTTCTGGTTTGGGTCTCAGATGATCTTGTCTTGGTCTTCCTTAAATGGATCAGGAATCCTAGACTGTTTACATTTTTTGAGCTTTGTTGATTATTCAGTTTTGAAATAGGAATTTGAATTCAAGAGATTGTTGCAATTAATTGCAATAAAAAATTCAGAGAGGTGTACGAGCCAACACTTTTTAAAATAATGGCGGGCACTTGGGTGACTAAGCCTTTGCCACAACAAGGCTAGAAACTACTACTCATTTTATCCGTATCCTTAGGACACCTGTGAACCAAATAACGGAGGCGAGTAGCATTACTCACGTCATACCATCTCAAACTTGTTTATAGGATGGGAAACATTCATTCATGTCTCAGAAGAAAGGGCAAAGAAACATAGGGAGAAAGAAACATCCATGTCCAAACCGGGATTCGAACCCGGGACTAACAGGAATGCTAACCACTCAACTATCGGTCGGCACAGCTAATAAAACACAGAATTAGCTGCATGAACTTATAAAAACCTGTTTTATTATTTGGTCTATCCATACACACGTATGAGCTCATGTATGTGAAGAAAACATGAAAGGAGATTGTGTGGGGGTTGGCTACCCTCTCACATTGAGACCTATTGGAGATGCTTTGGGAGTGTTTATTCCCGTTTTTTTTAAAATTATATTTTATAAGCTGGGTTCTAGCATCATTTTTCGGACCGAAAGCCAAATATGCTTGAAAATTACTATTTTCCTACTGTTCCGCAAAATAGTGGATTTTATAACGAAGAGGGGCACGGACCTCTACGGCTTATTTTTTGCGAAATAGTCATGGAAAGTATTTTGAGTATATATGAAGAGAGAATATTTGTTCACACGACAGGGAATTGCAGTTTCCTGCTTTTTCCGGCCTGTAGACTCGTATAATGCAGATTTTTAAAGTTGGCCAAAAGGGCTGTGGCATTGAGTATGAAATAACACACAATAAATGTATGAAAGTGGCAACAAATGTGTAGCTCCTATACCTTTAAAATTCCTAAATATTAAATGTATTGAATGTGGGATCTAATGCGGAAGTCCCCCGCGTTAGTGACAGAGTGAAAGCTTTTTTCTGGCAATGTTATTTTAACAATATAGTGTGTGTGAATGGTGCGTATGTGCAATGTGGCATGGGCCAAATGCACCACACAAAATGAAAATAAAAGATTGAGGGAGGCGCCTAAGTGTCAATGCGAAAGTGGAAGTGGCGTACGCGGTCTGGCTTTAACGCTAATGCGGGGAGAGTACAATCCTTCGGAGTTCAGGGTTAGTGCTCTGCCCTTGGTCAGGGGAAACCTCGTTGATCGTTGCGACATGGAAACAAGTAGCTGCGTGGCGATGGCGTGACTGTTTCTGGTCCTGCTTCGAGAAATGATCCCACAACGTCGTGCGGTTAGGAGAGTACGTGAGATAGAGGTGAGAGGCCTTCAAGAAATCCTCTCCTTTTCGAATTCGACTGCTTCAGACGGATTGAGGGACCGTTGGATTGAGCCCCTACGTTGGTCCGACTTTTTGGAAGCGTGCAATCCACGGCATGTTGGAGTAGGGCGGACTACATTACTGGAAGCCTTGCGGGTTACCCTGAACTGCAGCCAGGAAAGGGTGACGGATCCGTGTCAGGAGCGGCTCAGGCGGTACGCTGGAAGAAACCAATTAAATTTGGGAGCTGAGCTGAATAAACGCTCAACCTTTTTTTTCTCTTATGGTGACACTTGTATATATATTCGTATAAAGCGATTATCATAAAATATATATATTTTTAAATAGTGCTCATAATAGATTCATTATATGTTTACTCCAACAAAAGCTAAAAGTACGAAAATTCCGGCCAAAAGTCAAGAAAAAACAGCACTTTTTAGTGCGACCTGGAAAAATTGTGCAAGAGGTATGAAAAAGACCCCCGCGTAGTAGAGACACTGATAGCCCACTTGACGGCAGCGGCAAAAGGTGGTTCGCTGGCCAAACGCCCGGAGGTAAAGGATGAGAGGCCTCGAATGGTCTCCACCGAATGCCAAATGGACATGTCAGAGGCAAAAACAACGGAGACGGTGAACGAGGCCATTCCTAAGAGTGATTGAACAAAGGTCGAAAAAAGCAAAAGGAAAAGAACCGGGCGAAGTGGTTCAACGCACGGTGGACAGGAGAGCGTGAAAAAACCTGCACAGAAACCCCATGCGCTAAAAGGCAACGTGGTAAAGGCCCTACTCAGGTCCTACACCGACATTGTCCAGACTAAGGAGAAAAAGAGAGCACAGTCCAGTGCTCTCTTAGTATACCCGAAGACGGGGTGCGATTTGACATCAGATGGTGTCAAATCAGAATTGAAAAAGCTATCGACCCAATGAAACAGCGCGTAGCGGTACAGGGTTTAAAGACGATCAATAATAATGGCGTTGTAATCGAACTAAGGGATCAAAATGATTGGAGTACCTTGCGGGAAAAGAACAATGAGGTCCTGAAAGAGAAGATAGAAACGAGGGATCCGATGTGACGGTTATCTAGAGTCATGATTTATGACCTTCCGGGCATGGATGGTGAGGTCGAAGTACTAGAAGACCTGATAATTCAAAACGATATCCCCGAAGCCTACATGAAGATGGTCTTGAAATTGAGGATAAAACTCTCAGACAGGCATTGGGTACTCGAAATAGCACCAGAAGTGTTCAAAGCACTTATGAAAAAAGGGAATATCATCTTAGGCTGACAAAAACACCGGGTGAAGGAATTTCTAGAGCCCGCAAGGTGTTTTAAATGTCGGTTTGGTCACCTGCAATCAAAGTGCCCAGAGCAGGAGCAAACTTGTACTGTTTACGCCGGCGAGCTCTTTTTTAAAGAGTGTGATAAAAATGAGACTCGCTGTGTCAACTGCCAACGTGCGAACGAAATGTTCAAACTAAAACAAGGTACCGGACACAAGGCAGTTGACTTGCACTGCCCACAGTACAAAAGAGAGTGCGAACGCATTCACGCCCGCACCAATTATGGTTAACCTGTCCAACTGGCTCAATGAGTATGCATTTTGCAGATTAATCTAGCGCGATCTAGGGTGGCAACACTAAATGAGTCGGAACTGGGTTCATCCGACATTCTTCTCTTGCAGGAGCCCTATTTGGTAGACGGCGAGATTGCAGTCCTTTCTCATTCATGGTCGGTGGCTCACATCCCCGACGGAATGGCTGCGGTTGTCGTCACTAACACCAAAATCAATGCCTGTATTAAACATGCGGACGCTCATATCGTAGCGGTAGAACTCAGATCTGCACTAATCACTACTGATAGTGTCGGCTTATGTTCCTCCGAGAGCAGACATAGGAGGTTTTCTAGAGACTCGATAGGATTGTTCGGTCCCACACGATAGTTCTCATAGGAGGAGACTTTAACACCAGGCATCAAATGTGGGATCCCGAGTTTCCGTCTAGCGTAGCAATTAAGCGAGGGAAAACCCTTGTGGAATTTCTCATTCGAAACGACCTCTTCATTTTAAATGATTCAGCCTCCAGACCGACCTTTGAAACTGTAAACGGAAGGAACTGGATCGATCTCTCGGTGACGACGGGTGCTCTACAGTCGTCCTTTTCATCGTGTAAAGTAGTTGAAAATTGCATTAGTGATCACAACTACATCTCCTTCAAGCTAGTACCAAAGCTCATAAATTGCAAAAATAATGGTAAGATGAGAATAGGAAAGTTTCGTCTTCAGAGACTGGGTGCAGACTTCAATAAAAAAGCACCCGTTCTCAATGATAAGATCATACGAGCAAAAGAAGGCAAAGACCTAGATGAAGTAGTGCAAGACATTACTAAGGTACTGCAGGAGATTTGCAACAGAAGGTTTCGGCCTCAAACTAGCACGACCTCTAGGAAGCAGGCTCCGTGGTGGGATGATGAGTTGACGACAATTCGGAGCAAGACGCGAGCGTTGAGGAGAAGGTATCATAAATGTACCGACTCCGATGAGCGCAAAGCCAGAAAAACACTGTATAGTAGATCTGCGGCCCGGTACAAACGACTCATTCTTGAGAAAAATGGGTAAAACTGGGATAAATTCGGCCACAACATCATGCGATCAAACATGGGTCGCGGCCATACAAATTAGCAGTTGGAAGCGTTGTTAAAAGCACACCACTGAATAGCGTCAAATTGCCGGACGGAACTCCGAGCAAAGCGAGAAGGAAACCGTCAAAACTATAGTGGTTGGATTGTTCCCGGCGGATGATAAGGAAAATGAAGACAGCGAACAAGTTGACATGAGGAGACTAGCGGACTCTTATTGCAGTAGTGATAACGACTGGCCCTTCACGAAAGTGGAGATAAGGTCGGTAGTTAAATCTATGGCCAAAAAGAAAGCTCCGGGACTCGACGAAATCCCAGCCGAGGTGGTATAAACAATTTTCGAGAGAAATTCCGGAATGTGTGTGCTACTTTTCAACAAATGCCTTTATCTTAAGCATTTCCCAAGTATATGGAAACAAACACAGCTGGACCTATTCAAGTAACCGGGAAAGAATGCGTTTGAAGCGCGTTCGTATAGGCCGATTTGTATGCTTTCTAGTTTAGGCAAAGTACTGGACAAAATCATTATTCTAAGGATATACCATCATTTGGTGAAAACTCAGGCACTTCACCCTGCCCAACATGACTTCAGTCCGGGTAGTTCGTGCGACACGGCGCACGTGTGTCTCAATGACACGATTCGGTATTTCCATGAGCAAGGAATGTACGTGAGCCTAATTTCACTAGATGCACAGGGTGCTTTTGACAGCGTGTGGAGATCAGGTGTGATGTTCCTCCTCGGTCAAGCACATAGTGATCACAATCTTTATATGTTCGTGAAGTCCTATTTTGAAGACAGGAAGATATATAATGGCTCGGGAGAAAACCTAGTTTTCAAATCCAGCAGAGGAGTACAACAGGGGTCATGTAGTGGACCACTATTCTGGAACATAGTTGCTGACAGCGCATTGCGACGGGACATGCCAGATGAAACGAGGCTCATTGCCTTTGCTGATGACATGCTGCTGGTCGTAGCTGGTGACTCAAGAGCAAAGCTCGAGAAAAATGCGGAGGTCGCCCTCAATACAATCAGCAAATGGGGGACGATGTATAAGCTGGTATTCAATCCCAGTAAAATGGTGGCCCTCACGGTCACCAGAAGGCGAAAGTTAAAGCGACCGCCTGTCTTTAGATGAGATGGAACCTCCATAAGGTCTGTACAGGAGCTGAAGCTCCTGTGAGTTAAGTATGATAGCGCCCTCTTCTTCAATTCCTATCTTAAAGAGGAATGTCACTATGGCACTCCAACGGACGGCGAGAGTCTTGTTTGGGCGCGAGCCTGAAATACTCAAACGCCTTTATAGAAGTGGAACGGAAAGAATGGCTTTATATAGTATAGAAGCATGGGGACACAGATTGGATTGTAAAACCTTCTGTGGCCACCTCTATAGTGTGCAAAGACCGGCACTAGTGGCAATAACTAAATGCTACAGGATTGTTTCTACAGCTGCCGTACAAGTGCTAGCGGGAGTCCTACCGCTGGATATCAAAGCAGGCAAAGAATATGTTAAGCTCTAGGTATTGGTAAAACGCAAGCCACATGTTTTTTACGAAATAAACCTGTGGCTAGAAGATGTTAAGCCGCAGGTCGATATCTTAAAGTGTCACCCAGTGGCAAGGAGCAGTATAACTTTTGATAGCGAAAGGCTGACTGGTGAGGGTCTGGAGATCTTTACTGACGGATCAGGCATTGAAGGCAAAATAGGTTTAGAATTTACCATCCTCTACTTTGGGCATGAGATTTTCACACACGGTGCTATGCTTGGCGACGAGAATTCCATCTTTTAGGCGGAAATATTGGCGCTGGGTCTGGCATTGGACTGACTCAAAGTTAGACCGGGAAACAGCACCTGTCATGTATACAGTGACTCGTTGTCTTCCATTTACTCTCTGGCTGATCCAAATAGTTATAACATCTTGGTAATAAGGTAAAGGACTCTTACTGGGATGCTACTAGCAGCTGAGAGGTGTATCTGCACTATGTTCGTGCCCCTGCTGGTATTTTCTGCAATGAAAAAGCAGATGAACTGGCCAAAAAGCCTGAAAATTTACCAGAGCCAAAGCTGGACCTGTCACGTCCAAGGTCATGCCTTCTCAAGGTGTTGAAAAAGAAGCACTGCGTGTATGGCAGCTTAGATGGGAGAATGGTGAGTTTGGTCGATAGATCTTCAAATTCTGTGAAACCGTATCCGAAAAAAGAGCTTTCGAAAATGCTATCACAGCCCAAATAGCGACTGGCTATGGGCGTGTTCCAGAATATCTTCATAAACGAGGGTAACCGATTAGTGAGCTATGTTGCTCATGCAATGTGGTGGAGGACTGCCTCCACTCCGTGCTATCTTGTACCAGGACCGCGGATGAAAGGAGCAAGCTGATATGCTATAGCGAAAGCTTGAGTACCATCCTGGACCGGCGGAACTGGTCGATCTTGAAAGGGATCGTGTCCATTGTGTCGGATAACATTCCAATGATGGAATACCAGCGTGCGTCCGACGATGGTCCGGTCGAGGAATGGGATATAGAGGAATAGCATAGGAATTGACGGAAAAGGAAATGTATAAGAATTGACGGTAAGGTGACGTACATATCTTCCACGAGATGTACTGTTTGCCAACTTAAGAGTGTGGGTGCCGGCGATATTTCTCGCCTCATCAAGGAATGGTTCTATCACTCTTCTATCAAACCAAGTGGCGGCTATTGGATGGTAGATTTGCGTTTTACACCTTTCGAGTGCTAAGTATGAAAATTAGTTATAGAAGCCTCGGCTTCTGGCAGTAAGCCTCGCAAACTCGATCCCCTTCTGTATGTGACATGCAAGAATTGCATCGTTCCTTCTAATCATTAGTCTTGCATTTCAGTTCCTTTAAAAAATTAGAGAAAATTTGCAAACTCTCTCGATTCTGGAACACCGGTATAAGCTATAAGATGAAATGTCATACACATCTCTTTGCAAGCAGTTTTCTTACAATAACCCTTCACCTATTGGACCACTTTATATGGAACATCTCTCAACAGATAAGATTTTCTGAAACTGTTTTTATCACATTTAAATGTTGTTTGTTATTAACGTTTACAGTAGTAATTTAAAATTAAGCGATTGTTGCAAAGAAGCTCTAAGAAATTGGGAGAGAATTGTGAGCCAACCAAAGAGGAAATTAGATACACGCACTTAGATGACCTAATTCTCTTCTAGTTTCATCGACAAGCAAACACGTATAAACTTCTGAACTAGACATACAAAATTTGAATTCTTTTTTCAAGCAGAAGTTTTTTACATTTCGTTCACTTTTTTTTATAAAAATGGAAAAGATTGGCAAATGCTTTTAACTTTGATCAATGTGTAAGTTGCAAGCATAGGTTGAAGTGTAATGTATACACAGGATGTAATGAGATGGAGATGTTTGAATAAACTGCCTCACTCATACTTGCCATATATCATATATATTTCTTGGTTAAAAATATATGCTAGTATAAAGCTTTTGTACAATATATTTAATTAAACTCTAACTCTGATCTTTCACTAAAATAAATTTTATTTTCTGCGTCATAATGTTATAGTTGAAATACCTATAATAAAAAATATAGGCATTAGCTTACACTCATTGTTAGAATTAAGATATTTTAAGGAATCACATTCATGCAGACAATTTTAAATATTTAGAAATGGCAATTTAGTAGAATGAAAAGTGCTTAATAGAATTTTTGTACTGAATATACCTGACTTGGTAAACTATTTTAAGACTTTTATGAAATATATGCACGTGGTGCGAAGATTTCTAAATCCTCTCAATCACGCAACCCATTGTTCATTATTTTTTAATAAAGATGTATCAGTTTCATGCGTAACATAACTACATTTGAGATTTACCTGGAGTGGGGCCATCATAGAACTCCTCCAGTTCTTTCTTGTCGTCTGCGGCTGGATCCTCACCCCCTGCACCTTCTGCGCTCGTGTTGTGCAGCGAAAGTTCATTCTCAACCTTTTGTGAAAGAAACTGTGCTTTGGCCTCTGCACTGCACAAGACGCAGTTTGAGAAGGGGATGTCACACTCGCACACAGAGCAAGTGAATGTGGCAGGGGCCGTCGGGTCCTGGGAAGGGGTCCAGACAGACTTCGACCTGGTTCGCTCCCTACTCCTGGACTTCCGTGGGTTTCTTGGGAGGGCGGCACGGAAAGGCCTTTTCTCGTGGCCTATCCTGAGGTCATGCTCTATCTTTGCGTCCGCTTCGTGGTCGATGAGGGGGTCTTCCGAAAGGCTTCTGTGGTGTGATTGTCTGATGCGATGCCTCGTGGGCGAGACGAAGGTGGAGAGGGGTTGGGGTACTTCAGAGGCTGGCAGGTGAAGTCGAGGTTCGGAATCGTACCTCTGGAAAGCGATTCTTGTTTTACAGCCGGGGGAGTTGCACCTCTCGCCACGCAGTTTCTTCATCTGGTCCCTCTTGTAGCGGAGGTATTCTCCCGGAGACCTGCGCCGCACCTTTGAGGGTGGATTGCAGTCTTCAGACAGAGCTCTGATTAGTCTGTGCCTCCTGAAAATCATATATATATATATATATATATATATATATATATATATATATATATATATATATACATATTGAATTCTTAACTATTTTAAATGTATTCAATAGAATAATAAGTACTTAATCATTAAAGTATAAAGTAAGTCCTTTTAACTAATCCTAGCTACTTTTAGTCAGTTTTAAACGACTTATAGCAGCTTTTCAATCATGTGTGTGTGTGCATACGTTTCATTTCATTGATTTTAGACATAGAATTTAGTCCGTGTATTTATGAACAACGATAAATTATATACCATCATTTTTCTTTATTATCTACCAACTAATCATCCGTAGTAGGGATAATGGTATTTTTCTAGAGATTTTAACTTCTTGTGATGAATTTGTTTATAAATTGTGAAATACGTGATTTCATAGAATAACTGGATATTTTATGAAATAATTAGTGTAATTATAGAGGTGTTTAGATTGTAAAGGTTATATAATAATTACTTAGATAAACGATGTGGACTATTGTCTTTCTTAATAATTTTATTATAGACATAACCATACGTAACAAAGGATATGGGGCGAAATTCCCACTCAAGAAACATAACCGTTCTCCCCAATTCACAAATTTCATCTGCTCTGTTCCATATTGTATGGAACACATATTGTATGTTCCATATTGTATGGAACTTTTATTATTTTTTTTGTTCCATATTGTATGTTCCATATTGTATGGAACTTTTAAATCGCGTGACGTACGCGCATGCGCGAACATGCCGCTGACCATTGCACTGTGAAACATTCAATATTTTTACACAAGTAAATAACCGTTTAATATATATTTTATATATTTTGCAATACATTTGCAATCATTTTTCGTATTGTTAACTAAATAATATTATACAAATATTTGAAATGCATATTACACTTGAAATGCATGTAAGCAATTAAAAGAATTATGATAAATTTACTAAATTTAACTTTTTGAGTTAAATATTAAAAAAATTGTTTTATTTTTCTAAAGGCATTATACATTATTTAGATATTGATCTTTTAAATATGCCAGATGTTGTCCTTATGCGCACAACACGAATATTGTCTCTTTTAATCATGGTGGTAATAATCTTTACCACGATATTTTTAGTAATGCTACCTAAAAGCCATTTAGAAGTAGGTCAAGTTTCCTTCTTTAAGATTATCATAGCCCCAATTTTTAAATTTTATATTAAAAACATCTACTTGGTGCGTTGTTGTACTTAAATAAGATTTATGACATTTTTTCAAATCAATTGTAGTTTTCAGCGATAAATTTAATCCGTTTTCACAGATATTTACCAAAGTAAGGTTCGACAGTTGAAGTTACAGATCTTGCTATCATGAGGAGTTATCTAAGAGTTAAAATGTTTAAATCCTCTGTATCTGAGGAGAGAAGGGTCAAGGGAGGTTAGTTGAGCATTGCCTCCCTATGAACTAACACAATCAAAAATTCCTCATATGTAAAATTAGACGTTGCTCACAACACGTTTAAGCTAACATTTGATAGACTTCTCTCCCGGTTCCCACAAGCCACCAAAATTTAGGGCTCTAGGAAGAATGAATTTTAATTCAATGCTTTCTTTCACGATAATTTAAGCCAAAGTTTCTTGTTTAAGCCTTCTGTTATGAAATTCTCATAGTTCTTTGTTTGTGCCAATGAAGTGGGTCGTATTATTTGAAAAGATATTTCAAAATTTTCATCGCTTTGCTATAAAGCGCTTAAGGGTTGCAATCATTGAATGTGAAGTAAAACACGTACCTGACACAAAGCCGTGTAATCTTTTCGTGACGTCACAGCGCCTGTCCTTCATCCCAAATGGTTACATTGGAAGTGAAACGGTGATAGTTTGCTAATAGGGCTTTCATTTAGAGTTACCATTCAAGGTTAGATGCTTAAGTTATTTGCAATAATTTTTGAAATATATATTTTAGAGTATATTCTTTTCTTAAGATTTATTTATTCAAAGTGTAAGTTCAGAATCTGAAATACAATAATTGAATAAGTGTTTTTTATCATTTTAATTGAAATAAAATATTTATATGTATTAAAAAATAATTTGTGAATATTTTAATAATTTAATCTATTTTGTCCTTTATATTTCACTTGCATTAGTATCAGAAATATCAAGAAAATAATACTGCAAAATAATTTTGTTATTTCTTTAAATGTATTTTTGAGTGAAATGTTTTTTTTACTTTCATTTCAGTTCATATGTTGCAAGTTGATAAATCAAATACACATATTCAACTATCTTTGGTACAAAACATGAATCCTAAAATTTGTTAATATTATGATGTAAATGAACTTAGGGAAATTAAAAGCTAACAATAAAGAAATTTTATCTGACATTTATACTATATGAATTGGTATATTTCAAAATAATTACCTTGCTTTAAGTGAAGAATTGTAAAATAAACAAATTAATAGAAAAACTATCAAGATTTTAATTCAGCTGCTTTTAAATTGCAATATAAAAATATTTTCTGTATTAATTTTTTGTCAATTTAAAACTCATTAATTTGGTGGAAACAAAAATTTGCATCTCATTTTTGATTTAAAAAAAGAGAAAAGGTATTTATTTTTATCTTAATGTTGTTCATACTATCACAGAAACACATTATCCTTTAAATTTATAATATCATATTTGCTTAGATACTTAGCTAAAATTATTTAGCCTTACATATATCATGTCATTTGCCCTGTATACATTTACAACAAAAGTAATTATATGCAATACAGTATACACATAAAATTATTTTTTCTGATTGTGTCTATAAAAGCAACTATAAACTATTTATATGATTATCTGAAGTTTGATTACTTAGCTAATCTAAAACATTAAATTTATTTAAAAATTTATACGTTATTATACTTTCAAGAACATTAACTTACAAGTGAAATATTTTAAGTAGCTATTGTTGAAATGTTATTCCAACAATCTAATATTTTGGAAGCTATGAAATATTCTTCTTATAATTAACGTAAAAATATATGTGAAATATTTGTTGTGAATAATCTAAAATGATTGCTATATTTTTTTCCACTATTAAAAATGCACATTTAAATATCTTGTAAATGTGAAATTATAAAGTTAGCCTATTTAAAGGCGTAACTCTGGATTAGTAGAAAGTATTTTTTACAACTACAAAGTTGTCGTTCAATTGTTACGCTTTCCACTCTTATTTCCAAGGTAACTCAACTTAATGACGACCATCCGGAAAAGTAGTTTTTTTAAGTACCCTCATAGCTTGATCTCTTTCCGAAAGTTTGGGGTCATCATGTTTTATTCCAACAAATTCAAGTTCTCAAAATTATTTCAAAGTGTCATCTATCGTTTCAAATTTTTGACAAGACAACACATTATCCAATTTGAAGATTGGGAAGATTGCTTAGAGCATCAGTGGCAGTCCAACCAAACATAGAATCACAGATCTAGAGCTTATAATTACATTAAATGTATTGTGGTTTAAAATTTAAAAAAAGCACCAATTAATCCATGTATTCTTTTCGTTTGTTAAAGGTCGGGTCAGCAAACCCAATAAAGATATGAAAAGCGATTGAAAAATGTCCAAACGAGAAGCTAGTGTTGAATCTGTAATTTTCAGCTCAGTAAAATAGTCCGCATTTTTTACAAAACTTTCTTCTGAATTTGAAATAACTATATTTATCTTTGATTTTATATTATAAAAGCACCCATTTAATCCAAGAAAAGAAGCATTAAATATTTTTTTATAATTCCCAACATATCAGCGAATTTATTTGTTAAATAAATAATATTTGAGGCTGAGTCTAATATGAACCATATTCTAATTTCCTTTTTGAATTTATATTCAAATAAACTATAGACAGTGCTCAGAAAAACAGAATTCTGTTCTTTAGATGCATTACTTTAAGAGTAGAAAAAAGAAACAGTCTTTTTATTTATTGGGTCTTTCTTAAGCGCAGATGATTTCGTTTCCTTCTAACTAAAAAATATCATCACCTGCTTTTCTTTAAATGTCCAGCGCCGCTACCTTTTACCACACTTTTTCGCGATGAAGAATTCAATAATGGCACTTAGAACATTCTAAACAAGACATTATTTTACGAATGCGAGCCCCTTGCCCCCCTCCCTAGATTAACTTCTTTAGGCATCATCCATACTAGAGAGTGACACCTAGACTCCATTAAAGGGTTATCGGACTTTATTAATAAAGTGGGTGACCCGAGCAACTGGAATTAGCAAACATTGTGTTTGGAGTTAATAGTACAAAATGCTGATGAAAACAGAGGTGCCCAGTGACATACAAATCCAACTCTAAGAAGAAGATACAAGACATTTGAGAATAGCAAAAACTAGGAATCCGAACTTAAATATCAAAAAAAAAAAATTGATGACAAGTATGAGAAAATATTACTTACCTCTTCATACCAATTTCAACATTTAACTGTAATTGTATAAGTTTATAACAAGATCAAAAGCTATCAATGATATTTAACTCTGAAACGCATAGAGTAAAATTTGTGAAAGTTTAACTCTGAAACTTGATGATGTTACGCATAAAGTACAGTTATTAAAAAAATTTTCTGAATAATATACTTTATCTGTAATACGCATTTGCATATATGCATGTATACATGATTACATTTATGTATATAGTATAACTGCAATGACTAACAGTACAAAGGTGGAATCTAAAGCTGTTGAAGCGCAGGGATTATTGAAGGAATAATTCTTTCTCAGAGGGAAGTAAAACGATGTTGAAATGAAATGTTTCAGAAACTGAAGGCAAGGAATTTCACTCAGAAATGAGAGAAAGCCAAATATTTTTATTTTGGTGACAAATTCGTCCTCGCATGATGCTACCGGGCTTTACGTTCCTTACTCAATTCAAGTTTTTATTCAAAAATTCAAGTGGGAAATCTGAAATAATTCTCTAAGATCAAATTTAGAACCCAATGGCTATTTCATATACTTCGAAATCGAAGGAATACTTCTTATTCAAAGTAAGTTTCTTTTCAGAAAGCGCCACAAGCAGCTAACAATAGAATGTTCAGGGAGCGACAGAAGGTTTTTATCAAACCATATTAAGCTAATTAATTCTCTTGTCTAATATTTGCCTGAATGCATTTGATTATTATAAACTGCCAAGGACATGCTTTATAACGTCATCTTTTTTTTTGTCATTCTATTTGTCAAATAAATAATTTTATATTGTCATTAAAGACTTTTTCTTAATTAACCTAAGATTATAATGCTACTTATATTCTATTTAAAAATATTAATGTTAATGAATCTTTATCCAAACTTAAATATCAATAAAAAATTTGATGCCAAGTATGACAAAATACTACCTTTCTTATCATACCGATTTCAACATTTCACTGTAATTGCATAAATTTATAACGAGATCAAAAACTATTAAAGATGTTTAACTCTGAAACGCATTAAAGTAAAATTTCCTTCCAATAACAGAATGCCATTTGTATTCAGAGTTTAACACTAATCATACCATAACGGGTCAAATGACCCATTTTGAACTTTTGCATTGATAATGCACGTATTATCTTATTACTTCTCCAAATTTAACTTATTGACTTTTTCTGACTAATTAAGTCTACTGTTCTTATACTATTTTCATAATTTTTTGTTTTGTTTATTTTGAGTAATAACTGTCGTATACCGTTGTCTACCACATCGGGTCATTTGACCCGGAGAACATTTTTTTTGTTTTATAAGCTTATCAATACATATTGCTTATCTTATTGTATTCAGTAAACTGCAAATGTATGCAAAGACTGTTACGTAAAGTAGTTCAATCAAAATAGCTGAGAATAATTCAAGAAAATATAAAAAATTTAGATTGAAACTAGATTTTTGTGTAAAAAAGGCAGCAAAAAAAGAAAAGTTTAGTACACAGTTTTTATTTTATTTTGATAGCTTTATTAGTGATACAGGTAACTATTTACCCATAAAATGTCGAAACGAACGAGACAGTCCAAATTCTTAGAAGATATAAATGATATTGGAGAAGAGTTTTCGGAAATCAGTGAAGATGAATTTTCTGAAAATAAAGATATATTGCTTACAAACGACCTGGCGTTTACCTGAAATTGTTTCATATTACAATAAAACCAAATTTGGTGTAGACATGACCGATCAAATGGCGAGGAAATTTACAACAAAGTCTAAGTCTTGCAGATGGCCACTCCAAGTTTTTTTCAATATCCTTGATTTAGCAGGTATAAATGCCTGGATTTTATACAAGCAAATGACAGGAGATAATATCTCGAGACAAGATTTTTTACTCAAGCTAGCAGTAGAACTTGCCGACGATTTTCGAGTTGCCCGTGAACAACCAAAAGAAAAAGCAAATACTAAACGATCGTTGCCTAACCCTGTTACAGATTCTAGTAAACGTAAGAGGTGTCAAATAGGATACTGCAAAGATAATAAAACTAATAAAATTTGCTCCAATTGTGAAAAATTTGTTTGCGGGAAATGTGCGACGGAAACACTTATGTGTAAAAAATGTGATGTATAAAAACAACTCTTATTTTTGCGTTTGAAATAGAAATTGTAAAAATACTATTTCATATAATTATAATACATATTTTATTATCATTATATTTTTATTTCCTTTCCAACATCCAAATTTCATACATAAAAGTAGGAAACGTAAATTTCGGGTCATTTGACCCGCTATGGTAAACTAGGTATCTAATAAGTGTTAGTATGATTAGTGTTAAAAGCTTCAAACAACACAATCTTGTGTTGGTAATTTGTTATAGCCGCTTGCAATACAACAATCATATTGCAGAATAAATGATTGAAAAAATAGTTGCATTATAATAACTATTAACATATCGTATGAATTGCTGAGTTTATGAGCATTATTTTGGAAGTGAAATACATGCCTCTCGTTTTGCGTAACCGTGACTTTTCCTTCAGGCGCTGAAGGTCCAGTAACATCGATTTTGCTTTGCTTCTTCCCGCCAACTTCAATAAATAAATAATTTTTCATTCCATTACGCAGATAATAAAGATATTTTTCGCAATATTTGCATACGGTGTATGATGTTTTACGCAGTCTCCTCTTCTGCGTATGTGTTATATGTACAATAATACATAATATTATGTAAAAATATTAAATAATTTATTTACTTAACAACTATTGAGGCGTTACTCGGAATGGTAGTAAACAGAAATAATAGAACTTGTTTTTTCATTTAAAATTATTCTGAATAAGTGATTCAATTGAACTACAGAAATATAAGATGTGTACATACATTTCATATATCATTCATCAGGAATGGAAACATTATGCTTTAAAAATAGTTTAATTTTCGAAATTTATAAATATAATCATTCAAAACAAAATAAATTAAATAATGAACAGAATAAATTATTTTTACGGATATTTATGTCTTATGGATAAATTATTTTTTACGGATAAGCAGAGGAAATAATTACAGTCATCGCTCATCTCACAGATAAAGGAGGAAATTCTTTGAATATGTGTTTGAGACAAGAAAAAAGATGCGCCACACACAAAAGCGTAGAAGAATGCGAACAATTCTCCATTCTTCTCTACTGAGGAAGAATTCCGAATAAATAAAGAATGCATTCAAGCAGGAAAAGGAAAATAGGAGGAATGTATGAGTGCGTGGGGAAAATATACATTTTTTCCATTGAACTAGAGAATTTCTGTTTAAATCCAAATACTGGTGGAACAAATGCTAAAACTTATTCATTATAGACTTAAGTTATTTATCAAAATTAAATGCTCTAAAAAATGTATTTCTGCGTAGCTAAATTAAAGAAAATAAAAGAAAAATATAAAAAATGCTCCTATCAATGCTGTGGTTGTTGCACCAGTGTACTTTTCTTTACCTAATACTTAGTTAGGCACTACTAATGGTATGAGAGCAGCTGGATCCAAGTAAAAGATTCCCAAGTACTTTACTTACCAGTCATATAGGTATCATTTCACTTGGAAGACATTGCGACTACGACCTATTGAACGTGCCCCAGATATCACGAGTGAACACGATACATCTTCGGTTAAGTCGGTAATCGAAGTCGTTAGCTTCCGATGACGCCCTGACTCACCAGACCACCATGGTCTTCTGTGAAAGCTGTAACTCTTCTGAAGCAACCTCTTTCAACTACTATCAATGTGTTCATTTCGGCGGAAGAGAGTGGGCCTTACCTGGGATTGTCTCGGGAGGAGGAAGAGGAGGAGGAGGACCGCTCGTCGTCCGTGCTGTCCGGACACTCGCAACTGCTCTCCGTCAGCCGGCAGTAACTGCACGCCTCTGAGTCTCCGTTACAGCCTGAAACATTCAGAATTTCTCGCATGAACTCATTTAAAGTGTTTTGAAATAAAAAAAAAAGATTCCTTTTTATGTTTGCTTGACCACATAAATGTACTATAACAACATTTATGTGGTCAAGCAAAAAATAGTTATACTATAAAAGGAAAATTGTATTTTTTTAAAAATTTTTGATGCCATATATATATATATAGTAACCGCCGACCGATTGGCTGAGTGGTTAGCGTTCCTGACTCCTGAGCTGTTGGTCCCGGGTTCGAATCCCGGTTCGGGCATGGATGTTACTTTCTTTCTCTGTTCTCTTTGTGTTTTTCTGTCATTTCCTCTGTGGTGTTGTATGAATATGGCCCACCTTTTAAACGGGTTTGTGGTGGTATGGCGCGGGTAACGCTACTCGCCTCCGTGACTTGGTTCACAGGTGCCCGTTGGGTAACGATAAATGAGTAGCAGTTTCTGGCCTTGTTGTGGCATAGGGTTCAGTCACCCTTGTGTGCCCGCCATTGGATAATATATATATATATATATATATATATATATATATATATATATATATATATATATATATATATATATATATATATATATATATATATATATATATATATATATATAGTAACCAGGATGGATTGAAGAAAAGGTTAACAGCAGCAAT
Source organism: Latrodectus hesperus (assembly GCA_037975125.1). NCBI lineage: Eukaryota > Metazoa > Arthropoda > Arachnida > Araneae > Theridiidae > Latrodectus > Latrodectus hesperus. The sequence continues at coordinate 8,493,413 of JAJQOW010000017.1, read as the reverse complement.
AGTTGGACAATAGGTAATGTAGAAAGAGTAATTTTTCTCAGGAGATGAGAGAGATAGAAATACGGGTGGTTGAGTGAATTCACAGGTAGGCCAAAGAAATTTAAATTGCCAAAAGCTTAGTAGTGTGTGCTCGTTTAAAAAAACTAGGCGAGAATTTTTGTTTATGGTGAAAAATGCGTGCCTACCTGAAATTCAACAGCCAAATACGAAATTTGCTGATTATATCATTGATGGTGCCAATCACACGTATGAGAATGCCAAGGTCCCTAATTCTCTATAAACTCGAGAATGTTTGTTGCCAAAACTCAAATGCTAATTTAGAAATGATCACTCAACACAAATTAGATTTGTTATTTATTTTTATTTTCCGAAACTGAATTATTTAAACTATAATTTTTTATCGAGTGATATGAAGACAGCTCTGCTAGATATGCTGCTATATTTATGAAAACAATTTTTTTATGCTAGATTCAAAAAGTTGTTCCAACTACTATAAAATAAGTATTTAAAAGATTAGATGAATAATCGGAAAAGTGATTAGAAAGTATACAAATCTCTTGATTTCCATTCATATTTTTTTCTACTCTACTACTAAATAATTTTTTTCTCTATTAATTTTACCCTTATTAAATTTCACACATTAAAAAGATAAATAAAAGATTACAAAAATAATAACTTTTTATATAAAGATAATCATTTTTATAATCTTTTATTTATTTTTAATACCCTGTTTTGGATTTACCAACGTAGCTTCTTAATATAAAAATGTTAATTTAAATTGATTTCATCGATTACCTATGCATATTTCTTCTGTAATGGAATAAAATGTTGAATTGGTTATAATTTTTTTATCATTTACGTTATTGTTATTCATCTCTTTGTTGCAGCGAAACCTTCACCAAATCCAACAGACCCTGAATAAGACCACTCGTCTTGGCAAACGATAATATGCAACTTCTCTAGAACGAGGAACCACGAAGCCTGAAGACTGAATAAATCTCAAATAAGGTGTTCGTAATTTAGAAGCAGAGACTTAAGCAGAAGACCTCCAGATTTAACCTTTCACCCCAAGAGGTTTTACTTTACATGGAGGACATTGCGACACATTTAACATGCCTCAGGTACCGATAACAAAAACAAACATCTTAACTAAGCAAGACACAGCGGCTTCACCTGTAACTTCCATAATAATTTATATGATCTGTAGCATCCATAAATCCAAGATGTTTGAAAAGCTCTTGATAGATTAAATAAATGTTGTATCTGAAGAGTTTCAAATTATCACATTTAGAAAAATAGATCTGTAATTGCTGTAGAGAAATCTCTTCTAAAGATAAAATTTATTTTGAAAATGTACATAAACTAAACAAAACTCCGTGGTGCGACAGCCCATGTGGGTGAAGGCCTACTGTGCCCATAACTGTTTTTCATGACCGAGGGCCCTGGGATGCGAAGCATATGCCTCGTTTAGATGGACCAGCCTAACATGAAACCCCCAGTGTTTAGTTCCCAAGCATGCTTGCTACTCAGTTTATCGATCCACTAAAGGGATGAAAGGCTGAAAAAATGTTCATATTTATACTTATTTACGACATCATGTAATATAAATAAAATAAGTTAGTGAGGATTAATTAGGATATAGTCCTTAAAGCATATCCTGTAGTAAAATTTCACAACTTAGGATTTTTTCCACATACTAGGAAATAGATGATACAGTCGGCCATCTTTTCTTCCTAATTTCTCTCAAGTTAAATCATTCCTATTCAGACCTTCATGTCAACAGCTTTTTGGTTCTGTTTCAACACCGGATGTGAATGTTTTGCAATGACTGAGTTTCAGTTTAAGCAATAAGATCTAGTGAAGCTGCACCAGTATGCTTCTCTGTACCTAACCTTGAGTTGTCCAGTGAAGTTAACACTAGTGCACATAAACGACAAGACAACTAGCCCTTTCCAGATTTTTATTCACAGGGCTAATGAGTCGCGAAGTGTCAGTCAACAGAACTGCTAGGATCGAACATGTAACTTTCTTATCAGAAGATGACGACAAGCCACTTTTTCCTGGCATATGAATTTAAGAAAATATTTTCGCATGCATTGGGATTTCAGTGAACGACTTACCTGATTCAGAGGAAGAGGAGGCGGGGGAGGAAGTAGAGTGGTCACTGGATGTGGGGTCGTCAGCAGCATTAGAAGACGAAGAGGACTTCCTGCGTAAGGCGTAGCTGCCCTCTGAGGAACGACGCAGGGGCGCTTTGGGACGCTCGTACTTGGTCAACTCGGTCGCACTCCCACCCAGTGCAGCTCGGCGCTCACCTGAAGAAGAGCAAGCATCAAATGTAATGCGTAGGCGTAAATCAAGATGACGTCATGGCAGGAATAGAGATTAATATACAAAGTTTAGTTAAACTCTAATAGGACCATCAAGATTTTTCTTATCATGTGCTAACAAAAGCCCTTTTGATTTTACGTAAACAAAAAATGGCCTACATTAGAGATGCAATCACCACTTTCGTATGAACTGATCAAATCGCCTATCAACTGCGCAACCACACTGCATTACGACATCAAAATCAGAAATATGTTGGTGTTTCTCAAACGACTTTCTTACAGGGTCACAACATTGAAATGCAAGTTGTGTAGGAGAAACTTTTGTATCATTTCTTTCCTTTGTAGGTATGGCTAACACCGTCAGTTTTGCAAAAATGCGTTTAAAAGCTGTTTAATGAATATTAGGTATGCAGTTTCAATACATCAATCTTTATTCATCACATGCATATTTGAAATGCCTCGTAATTGAAATTTCAAGAAATATAGAGAATGGAATATATGTATATATATATATACATATATATATACATATACATATATATATAAATATATATATAAATATATATATATATATATATATATATATATATATATATATATATATACATATATATATACATATATATATATATATATATATATATATATATATATATATATATATATATATATATATATATATATATATATAAGTGATATCTCCCACACATGTAAGCTTCATCTATTGAGATGTACATTACTTTTGGGGAAAAACTAGTTCTTCTACAAATGAAATAAACGCATGAATATTTTGTTCTTTTATAAAGCTTAAATTTTGAAACAATAGGATTAGAGCAAAATTTCTTTTTAGGGGAATAAAAAATGATGAGTTCGATGAGAAGACAATATAGAGTAACAACACGATGCGGTTTTGGCTGCCAAATGAAACGGTGATCATTAAAAAATTTAAGTTCTAATCTACATATTCATCTCCTCAGCATGTTGATTTACAGAAGGGATTGTCGTCCAACTTGTCTAGTGGTCAGCGTGCCTGACTGCAGATAAGGAGATCAAGGGTTCGAATCCCGGTTTGAGCATGGATGTACTTTCTCTCATCTATCCTGTCTTTGTCCTTTCCTTGAATGAATGAGGTGTGAATGGTTGCCTACCCTATAAACGGGTCTCTATGGCATGTGTGTAGAGCAAAGTCGTATTTTCACCTTCATGGTGCTCTGATTAAAACGAAAGAGCTCCCAATCGACTTAAATTCGCATAGCCAAGGCATAGCGAGCTTTGCTTGTCCAAGTGTCATTAGTAACAACTACATAACACTATTATTCTAAGGCTTTTAACTCCAACTCAAAATTTTTATCATTTATACTATGAAGTTTTTGTGAAAGAAGGAAATTCATTTCTTCTCTCTAAATGAAGTTATTGAATAAGTTTAAGTGGGAGAAATGAAATAAATGTGTTTAAACATAATGAGTCCAAAGTTTGAATATAATTGAAACATATTGAAAGCCAAAATTGCCTCTAATATTATTATTATTGAATGTTAAAAGACGTTCCTTCTAACTTTCAAGATCCATTTCTTAAGTCGTAAGATATCCTCGTGCACTAAGTAAATTTGCGGAAACTTCAGAATGTGAGATGCTTGAAATAAGCTACGTTATGTGTGTTCTTTGCAGTCAATTAATTTTTCAAACATACTAATTTGATAACATAAAAATCGAAATTGTATTATTTTATCTTAAAAACTTTTTAAACAGTTATAAAAAATCGATTTGTTTTTAATCTCACTTTCACTTGTATATTTTTTCCTACTCTCATGCAGTTGGATTTATTAATTTCATTTTCCCTAAGTTCAACAACAGTCAAAAATTGACAATATAACTGAAATTGCAACAAAAAAAGACAGCTTTTGCTCTTAAAATATAATGAGAAATTTATGAAAACTATTTCTTATAAAATGAAAAAATAGGTTTTTTGAACAACTTTGAATGCATTATTCTTTTTTCTTTAAGAAAAAACATTTAAAAATAAAAATCAGAAAGAGAATGTGGAAAAACTACGTCTTACATTATAATGGCAATAAAAAGAATCTTTCATTAAGTAACTGACGAGTAATGTAAACCTCAAGTTCTTCTGTGAAATTTTTCACTGGTATTTCTCATTATTATTAGTCACAAGTGTCATATTAGTCATAAATGAAAATCTGTTTCATGTCTAATGAAAAAGAGGTTTAGTTAAAAATTGGAATAAAAAATCTTTTAAAAGTACATATTAATGTACAATTTATACTTAACATAATAATGTGTTCATTATCTGCTTCAAAAATAAATAACTTAATCATTGTAAAAATAATTTTTGTTCAAAGAAAGCACATTCTGGAATTTTTTTCTCCATATCAACATATCTTATTTAAAATATCTAAGTGAATAAAAATATGCATTCGAATATTTGATTTAAGCACGAAGAATTACGTACTTTAGCATCAGTTTTTCTTTCACAAACTTTTCTTTTAACAATGTCTAAACTCCCAATGGTGGACTCGAACGTGGTCAGAGATATTAAAAATTCATTTAAAAGATTCAATTCAAGTGAATTGCTCGTTGCAGTGCAAGCGACAAAAGTTGTGATCTCCCTATGGTTCACAGATAAGTTTGCTTTTTTTGGAATGTTTGATTCCAACCGGAAATAGATATTTCTGCATTTATGCTTTCGAGGTCGAAGTGTACGAATTACTATAGCCCTAATTATTCCAGATGTTTTAAGTCTCAAATTTTGCCAGAAAATTTTGGTGATAATTTTTGAAGTCTAGTTAAAGTAAACAATAAAAAATAATAATATTGAGTATGTTATAATCGCGTATTTATTTTAATTCTATAATTAAACAGATCGTCATGATATTCGAACGCAGATTTTTCAAAGATTGATTAAAAAGTGAATCTTATACAGTCTGAAACTGCTAATAATGTTACAAAAATGTTTATATATTCAAAGAGAAAAATGTTATTTCCTGTTTGAAAAAAAATTTCCATGCACTTTTCTTTTTTAAGAACACAATTTTATAAAAAAAATATTCAATTTACGTGCCAATATACATAAATTTATTTCATTTATACTTTTCTCTCGCCAATATACTTTTAATTTTTAAACAAGTGTGTTTAAGGCTTTATTTAGTAATACATGTTTCTTCCTTTAATATTGAAATTTAAAGGCATAATCTAAGAAAATAAATATATCTATTAGATTAAATTTTTAGAGTAATTTAAAACTGAGATTTTTTCACAGGCTCTTTCATAATAATTTATTTGTTGTGAATTATGATACAAATTGTTCGAAAAATAATCATATTGAATTTTGTTAAAAAAATTAATATTATATCATAAAGAATTTCTACTTAAAATATTTTTTCTCAAGAAAAGCAAATTTTTCTTTGTTAGACAAATTTCATTAAAATTGTTATATAAATTCGAGAAGCATATTATTTGTTTACAGAAAAAAAGTAAGCAAAATATCGAATAAAAATGCTTAAAGCGATATTAACTGTCATATATTCTGAATAAGTTTTATAAGAAATATCAAGACAAAATATTTTATTAGCTTGTTTCATATTAAAGAAATGTTTGGAAAAATATTTTTCAATTTTATATTCAATCGTAAAATCAAATTGATGCTTTCTATTTTTAAATTATACTAAATGTACATAAAGGCATGATTTTGCCATGCCATACATCTTTTTAAAGTTTGCTTTTATTAAAATGTATGAGATGCAAAATCATGGTTTTTCTTGAGATCATGCATCAGACAGATAAATGAGCATCACAATTTTTTTTTTGAGATTTTTCAAAATGAAGCGTGTGCTTTGAAACTTATGGTGTTTTGTGAAAAAGAAAATATTGAAATCTTATAAGAAAGAATATTATTATTCATCTAATTTTTTTAACTTATAAAAACTATTTGTAAATTTAACTTGTGTGTGTATAAATAAATTAAAATTCCAATATGTTATTAGATAAAATTATAACTTATAATAAAGCTGTTTTAAGAAAATTATAAAATATGCTGAGCAATTTATAATTTTTATAAAAAATGATTTTAAACAATTTATATTTATATCAAAAAAAAATTAAAACCAATAATTATTTTAAACATAAAAATACGGAAAATATATTTTTGTATATTTTGCAGTTTTATTTGATAAGGAAATAATGGCTTTTTGACATAAAGCTTACTTTATATTCAAAAACATTCCACGAAAAATACTTTTTCTAAGAATATTAACTGAAAATAAATTAAAAAGTTTAATATAAAAATGGATGTTTTTTTTTATCTCCTATGTATAGGTTAAGAAATCGTTTTAAGGCAAGGCTTCTTAAACATTTGTAACTCACGACCCCATTTATGATTGCGAGTTTCTTGACGACCCCATACAAATATAAAAGAAAAATAAATTAATATTTTTTGATGATTTATTTATTAGGTAACAATATACATATACATATAAAAATATATAAGTTTAGAATTCGTTTTGAAACATACAAAAATCTAAAATTAAAAATTGCACAAAAAATTATAAAATTGTATTTATTATAGTTTCAAAAATAAAAGTGGATTCTGACCGTCTTAATTCTCTCGAATATATTCAAGTAGTTGCGTGGTAAGTATTAAATTAAAGTATAAGTTAAAAATTTAATGAGATGGATGTGCCTGTTTTTTATTGCATAACAAATCAAATCTTGGTGGAATGTTTGAAACTGCTGGACATAAGACCTCTTCAACATTTTTCAACGCTGAACGATATTGGGATTTAATATGTGTTAAAGCTGAGAAAGTAACTTCACATAAGTATGTGGTGTTGAATGGTGGAAGTACATTTAACGCCATATCAGCGATATATTTTCTTCAGCAATAATACCTAGAAATTTTGTTGATAATATTTCTCAGGATCATTTCGGTTTCGTTTTCAGGATCATTTCGGTTTTTCGGTTTGTACCTGCATTTCTATTTAGAGTATTATAATACTCTTAATAGAAATGGTGGTACAAACAATCTTTCCGAACTAGAAGATTTTATGATATATTTATCTACGATAATTGTTATTTCATCTTTATAATAATAATTTTACAAGTTAAAAAACATTTTCTGTTAAATTGTATTTTTATCTCTTGCGACCCCAGAATTTTGCTACGCGACCCCAAATGGGGTCGGTACCCATAGTTTAAGAAGCCCTGTTTTAAGGTTATAAAGATGCAACACATTAAATTATATTGAAAATCAAATAAAATTTCTAAGCTAGAAATAGTTCTAAGAATAAAATTCTAAGCATTTTAACCATCTTTCTGCCAAATGCATGAATCGTCGGTCATAAAAATTTTGTTCTTTATTTAAAAAAAAAAAAAAAAAATTATGAGAGCGGTTGATATACATGTGATTTTCGAATTCCTATCTTTTTCCAGTTTACACTATTTTGTAGAGACCGGAATGAATAATAAGTAGAAGAAACAAATCTAGAGAATTGGGTAAATATGACAATGCAAACAATAAAGAATAAGAGATGATTATATAAACACATAATTAATGATGTGGTAGCTATATGATAAAACTTATTTACATATTTATAGATAATAATTGTTATTAAGGATCAATTGTACATCACTTTTTAACATGGAGCTCACTTTATCTTTTTTATCACGCACTTTTTAAGATAAAAATAGTTATAAATCAACTGATTTCCACATTCATAAAAGTTTGTTTTTAAGTTTTATATGTTTAGAAGAGATATAAATAAAAAAAATCCTTCAATGAGAATATAATCGGTATTATATGGAAATTGAACAGATATTTAATAACTAATACTAAGAACTTTAATTTCTAGATCATTAAAAACAGACGTAAGAAAAAAAATTTGCATTTGCCAGCATTTTCCATTTTCGAAAGAATTTCCATTGCTCAACCCAAATTTCTCCAATTGACGGAACATTAGGTTGGGGATTATTTTTAAGGGAACTTCAAGGCTTTATTTAACATGTTCCGCACCTGCTTTTTGTGTAAATGACTTAAGATTATTTTATGATCGATCTTGGTGACGCTATGATTGATAAAATCCTGGCCAACTTTGATTATTTCAGTGTTTTCATTATCAATTTTGACGACAGTTTACCGGTATGAGGTGAATTTTTAACATCAAAACTATCTGAATGGAATGGACGAAATCAAAATTGCTCATAATTGGTTGTTATCGGAATCATTGATGCCACTCACAATTTCTGTCGCCTGGCTGGCATTTTCGCACTTATCAAAAACTGCGAAATATACCGAATTTCCTTTTTGTGTGTTACCTTACATTATTAGCACTCTCTAATTCACAAATGTAAGGACTGAACGAAAAACAGTGAAATAATTATTAATGCAAAATGTAACTTTTATAACGAAGGTAAGCTGATATTATTTGATGGATACTTTACGAGATATTGATTACTATATAACCACATACACACAAAAATAAGGGTTTTCTTTTTCTCCAAACTAATATTATAAAATACATTTTTATATAATATTCACACATGTTAATAGTTATTAGGTTGGGGAATAAGTTCGCACAGCGTTTTTACCAGACTTATTTAAACAAAAAAACAACAATTATATAAATGTTAATCAATTGTATATTCGCCATTGCATTTTACAACCTCTTCCCACCTCTCGACCCATTTGTGGATGCCGTTCGACCAAAAATCGCCTGGTCTGGTGTCAAAGAAGTTGCTGAGCCTGTTTTTAAGGACCTCTTGGTGTACTGGGAAATGCTCGAAAAGAATACCAGTCAACAAGGAGCTCTACATTGCCCAGCTACACAGCATGAATGAGGCTATTCGACTGAAAAGACTTGATCGACATGGTCAAACCATACTCCTTCACGACAATGCCAGGCCCCATGTTGCACACGTCGTCAAAGCCGCATTCCAAGAGCTCTAACGGGAAGTCCTTCAGCATCCGCCGTATTCTCCGGACCTTGCATCAACCGATTACCATCTTTTCCACTCCTTGTCAAACCGTATGAAGGGCGTTACCATCGATAACAAAGAGGTCCTTATAAACTGGCTCAACAACGTCTTTGACACCAGACCAGGCGATGCTTGGCGGAACGGCATCAACAAATGAGTCGAGAGGTGGGAAGAGGTTGTAAAGAGCAACGATGAATATATAATTGATTAACTTAGATATAATTATTGTTTTTTGTTGAAATAAAAGTCGTTGGTAAAAAAGCTACGAACTTATTCCCTGACCTAATACATGTATCTCTCTGCAAATGAAATGACAGAAATATGTGCATTTCGAATTAAGTGCTTGATGAAAAACACGTGAAATGACTTTTACTCTATTTTTTAAGAAATGAAACTCTCTCTCATAACTTTGATAACTACTTTTTATTCATGTGCGATGGTTACCTGTTCTTGGAGCAAGGAAATTGACGGGCGTCAGTCTTTGCTCCCTCAGCAAATCCTCGGCTTTCAGAGTCACCCCTGTGATTAGAAAAAAAATGCAAAAATGGTTACCTAAAGTATATGATTTCTGGAAACAGTAAATGAGCATGAATTAAGAAATTTTTGATACCACAGTTGTACTTTTGCTTGGATATTATCTGTTGAGCACTCAATCAATGTTAGTAAATGTGACTTCGTGCGCAGAAAAACTTAAATGACCTACTATCTTGTAAACCGGTCCTGGTGTTTCCAGGAATCAGAAAACCTGGGAGGAAGTACACTAACCCTCGAGCTTGCAAGGATACCGGTGGCAAAGCAACAGGTAAGTGAGACAGTGTGACCTCTTTCGCATATGAGACGAAGAGTATAAAACCTTTTTGTAAATTTTAGCAAATGTAAAATAATTAATTGTGTAAATTAGTCAAAAAGTGTTTTGTAGAAATAAAGGAAGACATTATTCAGCTAAAGTGTCTGGATTTATTCTCTCGCAAGAATATGATCAACTTTTATTGCAGAGCCCTGTCCTCCAGAGCATGTGGTGGTAAGTCTTTCTCTGTTTCATTCATTACCTCAGTTTATTTTTACTGTCTGTAGTGTAGATCAATAAACTGTCACGAATGATCCAAAAAATAAAAAAACTAATGTTCGTTTTGGTATAAAAATTATTAATCTCCATTGAGATAGTGAAATAATGTGCTTGTAACAAAAATTTCTTAACAAAGAGCCTGATGCCAGATATGGTTCCCAAATATTCGACAATCAGGGCAAAATTGTTGTGAGACAGCTCCTTCCTATCGTAAACTGTCTCACTACCACAATAATAGCTCTATCCAAATTTTTGGAGAGTGGCCAAATTTCTGATCAGTTTCTACAGAACTGATACGAATGTCAAAAATATTATTAAATAAACTAATGCACATTTTTAAGTTGTTGTTGTCGTGTGACAAGTGCAAAAAGAAAAAAAGGTAAAAAAGACAACTCATATGTGTACTCATGACAACACCAAAGGCATGGAGCACTGCCTTGGCCACTTCTTCAGATTTTTTCCGTATAGTTAGGGTTGGTGTTAGGCAGCAGTTAGGGCAGCAGTTAGGGTTGATGTTGAAGAGGGGGTCGAGGCAACAGAGATGCCTCGGATTCAGCGGAACTCATGAGCAGTGGTTCTAGCGTAGGTTCTAGATCCGTTGGGCATGACTTTCATACCCCTCGTGTGTTTACCACGGTCAGGATTAAGCTCACATTTTGAAGCAAACATTATTAATATTCATTGAAATAGTAAAATAATGTGCTTGTTACAAAAATTTCTTAACAAAGAAACTGATGCCAGATACGGTTCCTGAATATTCGACATTCACAGCAAAAATGTTGTAAGGCAGCCTATCTCATAAACTATCTCACAACCACGAGAATAGGCCCATCCAAATTGCTAGAAAGTAGCAGGTTCCATATTAACAAGAGACGTCCATTTCGAATGGAAGATTAAGGGCATTATGGATTGATGGTATTTCGATAATATCTCATGCTACTCAGAAGGGGGCGCTCAAGTATGTACAGTTTGTGTTTGCTTCAATCTCTCCTGTCAAAAACGGACCATGTTTTGCTTCAGGTAGGCGCAGACATATTGGCAGAAGTTATTCTTGTGGTAAGCAGACAGTATGCTGATTTCAATAGAGGTACAAGCCTTCCAGAAGTAATATCGTGGCGATATAAGCTGTTTAAAAGTATTAGACAAGCTTCGTTTCTACCACTACAGTCTTTGGGTGCATTTCAAACTTTTCTACTTTTCATTGATAGTTTCATAGAGATTTTCATTTCTAACTTTTCATTGATAAATGAGTGTATGAAAAAACCAATGAGAATGTCAATAATTTCTGGATTCAAAGCTAATCAAATTCTGAGATAAAGTATTAAATCATAGCAAGCCGATGCGCGTGGTGACCTGGCAAACTTGGATTTCTTAGATTGTAATTTAGACCAGGATACTTTTAAATAAGGTATAGAGAATGGTATTTAAGGGTTTCAATTGATTTATACAGTTTGCTGCAATTATTTTACGAAGAAAAATAAAGCTTGAGATTCTAAATTTATTTAGTTATGTTTTCGTTTTATGGATTTTTCTTAACTGATGTACTTTATGTGATACGCTATAGATCAAGATTTACCGATTGTGATTATTACAGCGATGTTTCTCGCATTTTAACTTAAGACGCATTAATAACCAATTTTACATTTTTAATGCCGTTTTCTTAACGTGTGGGAAGCAAATACTGAATCATCATTTTTTCCGGAATTTACTATAATATGCCTTAAATGTAAAGTATATTTAATATCAAATAGAAGATAAAATATAAAGAAAACTGGAAAACTTTAAACAGCACGTCATTCTTTTATGTGACTGAAACATGTAGAACGCTAGAAGAAGATAAAATGTGCGAAAATGATAAAAAAAAAAAACGAGGTGAAAAAAGTGAAATTCATATTACTTTTAACAAACTGGTAGTTTTTTTACGTTATGTGTCGTGGCCCTACAGGCACCTCTGATTAACTGACCAGGGTAATAGTATTAAAATAAATCATTTATTACTGTTTAAATTTATTTTGATTATAGCTTTTGTTATTTGAATATCTCTTTTTATAACAGTTTCATTAATTCTCTCTCTTTTACAAACTTTATTGAACAACATTAAAAAATATCAAGCAAGACTACAACAATCGTACTCCAGGGAGATTAATTTTTTTAATATTATTTCATAGGGATAGAGAAAAATAAGGAATGAAAAAAGTTTGGAATTTACCTTGTTTGTGAGACCTCAAGCCATTGTTCTGAAAATATAAAGATTATTGAAATTAGTTGAAAAATAATACAAACAAAAAGAAATGTCTCTCTAAAGCTATTTCATTATTAAAGTGTATATTAATTTCGCTGAAAATGAGTGCATTGAGTAATTCTTTCTATAGCATTCTATAACAATAATCCTCTGATTGTAAAAATTTTCTACTCATAAATGTCTGTGGACTAAATATGCAAATGATTAAAATTCAGTGTCTAATGAATTAACAGCGCGATAACCAGTTCATCGGAATTGCTCATTTAGCATATATATATATATATATATATATATATATATATATATATATATATATATATATATATATATATATATATATGCTAAATGAGCAATTCCGAGTGATGAAATGAGTTGTTCTTGAACTGTTGTGTTAAAAAATTATGTAGCCTAGCAATTTAGGATACATTTCCAAATCTAAAAAATGGCTCGCCACAGGATTCAAGCTCTTTATGAAAAACTTTTAGAGTTTGAAAGAGGAATATCAATGGATTCAACAAAGAGTAGGTTGGGCAAATCGAAGAGTAGCTCGTCTTACGAGTTGAAGCGATGCGGCGATTAGAAAATGCTGGCGAGAATTAGTGGACAGTTTCAGATTTCAGCATCATGATGGTAGCTGTCTAACTAGTGCCACAACAGATCGGGAGGACAGAGTGACTGTCAATAAAATTGTCACAGGGCCTAATTCATCGCCATCAACCATCAAACGTGCGACTCGAACACGAGTGTTTGCCATAACCATTCACAGACAGCTGACAGAGAGAAATCTATGTTCATGTAGACCATTACACCCCCGGCCATTCACACATGCACATTGTCAAGCAATATTACGATAGTGCTTGGCAGGATCAAGATGGAATGAGGCTGACTAGGGATGTATAGTCTTTAGCGACGAATCAGCTTTCATTTGCACCGTGACAATCATCAAAGGTATGTCTGGAGACGCACATTGTAGAGTGCCGATACAGAATTCTTTATTGTACGCCACACAGGCTCTCATAGGAGTTATGATTTGGAGTATCGTTCTCTTTGAAATACGTACCCATTTGGTCGTTATTAGAGGAACCATTACAGTACAGAGGTAAATCTGAGATTTGTTTTGCTACCGTTCCTTCTGCAGTACCCAGACCTTATTTTTCGACAAAATAATGACAGACCACATACAGCACGTGGTGTTATGAACTGTCTTACAATTTCTTCAAACACTTCTTTGGTCAGCCAGATCTATCCTATCGAGCATGTCTGGGATATGAAGGAAAAGCGACTGTATCTATCAGAGAATGTTGATGACCTAATCCGAGAGTTGGAGCCAATTTTGCAAACAAATACTTCAGGAAGTCATCCGGTTTTATCAGTTTATGCCCCGACGTGTGGCAACACTTTATTAAGCTCGTTATTTAATAACTATACAAGTCCGAAAAACATCATTCAATTGTTTTAGAATTTTAATCATTTTTTATTCAATATTTGTTATTCCTGTCCACCAGTTTTCATTTCTATTGGATAATTTCTCTTCTTGATACTTCGTTTTCATTTTGTTACAGAGTGTACATCTGTTGCTAATGTCAATGCAATCAATTGCTATCGAATATAATATATCGATTGTATAACACACCTTGTAATGTCTAGAAAGCTAATCTCAAATGAATTTGACGGCACCAGTAAATAAGTTAAATGATTCATATGCCTAAAATCTTTGAATCTTTTCATGCATTTTCAAATGTAAAATTATTTCGATCTTCGAATTCTATCAATGACAATTGGAAAAAATAACATAAATTTTTCTAATGATTTTAAAGCAAATTGGCACAATAACTAACTTGTTGAGAAAACTCAACTTATCTCTTTAAAATTGTTGTTTTACATTGCTTTTTACTCCATTCTGAAACTTTTTTAATTACAATCTATTATTATTCTTAAAAAGAGAGAAACAATTTTTAATTTGTAATTACAAACACTATTCTATAAACTACAACATTTGGGAAAATTAAATCATTTTTTAAGTTGTAGAGCGATAAAATCTGGATTCTGCAGGATCTTGAAAGTACAACAAAATACCAGAACTTGATGAGTTGAAGAGTTGAAACTCTCAGCACTTTTAAAATTAGTAAAGGAGGCAGAAAGTTCCCTGAGGACATCGCAGAAATCGTGCTAATGAAATCAGTTATCGCGGTAGATTTGCTGTCTGATTTCATTGCTAAGAGTCATTACGAAACTTCCGGTTGATGGTAAATAAGGAAGTAATGATTGGAAAAAATTAGTAAAGGATACCTCGGATTCTGGAGAAGCCTGGAGGCGTTTCCGTTGCTCCTGGGACCTGGAACAAGAGACACTGTTTCAGTTCCAATTATATAGAAATTGTGTTCTGATCTATATTTAGCGCAAGAATTATTTATCGATAAAAAGGAATCTTTTTATCAATTGTTTTAATATTCTCATATATTATTTATTTTCTTTAATAGGATAGATTAAAAAAGTGGTTAATAGCAAGACTGATCGGTTAACGAACAGTTCAGACTGCGAACAAATCGGACAACGAACACTTTCACGAATGATTTTTATGTTTGTACAACGAACACATATTCGAATAACGAACTAAAACGAAATTCTCGGTTCATCATGTGCAGGGTTGCCAAACCCAACGAACTGAATATCGTTTTAATCTCTCTTGAATTATGTTGCTTGCCTATTCAACTTCAAAGTTCTATAATGGAAGAAAAAAAATTTTCCATAGAATATTTACAGCCGAAAGAAAACAATCAGTTTCGATTTTGATTTCATTCAAAACCGCAACTGATCTTATTTTGAGCCCCCCTCTTTCATTTGTTAAAGAAGTTGAGGGGGGATATCAGAGCAATGATCTTAGAATGGCACACAAACCAAACTGATATCAGTCAGGCTAGGGATATTTACAAACAATATTACTAATCAATTCTGTAAAGTATTGAAAATAAGAGAAAAGCAATCGACATTGGACATGTTCTTTAATTCTCCATAAACAAAGATTGAAAAGGACTGATTAATATACATGACTATACGTCTGCATTATTTTTTTAATAAACTTATTAAGAAGTTATGCATCATTTTTTTAATTTAATTCTTAGGGCCTCCGGAATGAATGCATCGATTTCAAAAAAATATGTGGTAAATCGGTGATCAGTTAAGGGACAATTCGGATTAGCGAACATAGTCTTGTAACGGATTATGTTCGTCAACCGATCACGCATTGCCTTGTGCAGGTAATACTGCTATGATATGTCAGTTGGGCGAGAGATGGCGCTAGTTGACTTGCAATAATTAGTGTGGTTTGGTAGTGCCGTTTTGCTGAGACATTAGAAACTGTGAGACGTTTAGAATAGTGACAACTAGTGGAATTTTCATATGCAACTTTTTTCATACGTGCAAGTGAATATGTCTGCATCTGAACGAGAGAGAGTGAGAGATTTACAATCAAATAATACATATTCCCCAGTCTGAAATTATCATCATTTTGAAATGTAGTGAATGATTTCAGTATAAACGCTTAAGCATAAAATCCAAAATAATTCCTACACAATCTGTATATGATAGCTAAAGATTCTTTTTTCTTCTTCTGAAATAGGGTCACACCATAAGTCTCGCATAGCTTAACAACTAAGACTTGTAACCACGCATTCATTAACCAGCTTTGGAATGTTTTTGTGAGAAGTACTTTTCATAAATATCGAATTTTTGTAATTATTTGTGCTTAGGGAGTAAACCTGTAAAACTTTCAAGCACTCACTCAAATAAATGTTCATGCAGAAAATAGAAATGTAGCATTTATCACCCAATTTTCATAAACAGCTAATATGAAGAATGGGATTTTTCTCAATAGGTACTTTTCCATTATACCTCTGCTTATGATCTTAAAGAAATAGTATGTTTCTTATTGTGAAAGTCGGAAGCTTCTTGCGACGACATCCGGGGATTACTTCCTCTACCCCACCACCCTTCCCAACCGTGGAGAAGAAGGGTAACACAGAGGCGAAGGAGTTTCTTTTTTTTTTTTTTTTTTTTAGTCTAAGTTTGAAGTTGAATTCCTGTGGGGTGCAGGACAGAGAGGACCTCGCCTTGTAACGAAAATGACTGTTTTTTAGGCTGCCTAAGCCTACTTAGATATAGCATCATATTGCTCGTTGAGACGCCTGTCTCCTTTTGTCTAACTACTAACCAATTCAGCTTCTCAAGCCGTGTTATTAATAAGTGATTTGTTATTAGAGACATCAGTCTCGAAACTAATGGTTAATTAATTTAATGGGCTTCTTAAGCCAGATTTGTATGTAATTATTTAGAGTATTTGAGACGCCAGTCTCTTATGAATATATTTATCGACTAGACCAGCCATATTTGATTTCTAATGTATTTTGTTATGTGATGCCTAGAAAATAAATTAAAAATTAGCACCTGACAAAGTGTTATCGCATTCTTTCCTCCAAGACCTACGAAATAGAAATTCTTTCGCAACAGATTACCATTTCCGATTTAGAAAGAGGGAGAACTTCACTCTTACTGAGAAGAGAAAATAATATAATGTAAATATGATCATTCTAATGGCTCAAAATTATATTTTACATCTAATATATTCCAATCGATTTTTTTGTGCAAAAATTGACTAATTAGAAATAAAGAATGGTAAGCAAAGATAATGCTAATTGGTGCAAAAGATTTCTTAATGAGAATTTCATTGGTTAAAAGAGGCATGTTTTAACCGACAAAACTCTCATTCAGGGTTTGTTTTTTTTCTTTGTGGTTTGTGACCGCAAAGGGCAAAACAGTCAATTGCAGCAAAATTTAATTTTGTTTAATTGTAAAAAGTGTCCTATTAAAATATACTTACGCGATCATTAATGCGATTGCGAAGCAGTTTCCGGCAGAAACAAACATTGGCGTTTAAATAAGTTTTGTCAATAAGTGATGATATTATTTAGTTAATAAATGTAAATATAAAATGTTTGAATCATTTCAAGTAGTTTCTGAAAACGTAAATATTTTTAAGCAATACACGATGTATGCAAGTGGATTATTTATAAGAGTAATTTAAGATCTTTTTTCTTTCTCGCTACGGCGATCATTGCTCAGGGTTATAATGGAAAATACTTCCCGATCTATTGAAAATTTTTCAACCACTAGGTCACACTCAAACCATCCTCAAATTGATTCATAAGGAAGGATATTTCAGAATGGCTTTTTTCAGATAAGGAAATTAAAACAGGGGCTCTGTGATTTCTTTTATATTTTTCTGTCTAAATGAATTTTTTTTTGTTACTCCTGATAATCCTATTTTAGATCCAACTAAATTTTGTTAGAAAAAATACTAAGTGTGAACAATTAAACTGCCTTACAAAATAATTGTTATTGTATTGTTGTTACTAATGACACTTGGACAAGCCAAGCTCGCTATGCCTTGGCTATGCGAATTTAAGTCAATGGGGAGCGTCTTTCGTTTTAATCAGAGCACCATGAAGGTGAAAGTACGACTTCTTCAGTACACACATGCCATAGGAACCCGTTTATAGGATTGGCAACCCTTCACACCTCATTCATACAAGGAAAGGACAAAGACAGGATAGACAGAGAAAGTACATCCATGCCCGAACTGGGATTCAAACTCAAGACCTCCTTATCCGCAGTCAGGCACGCTGACCACAAGACAAGTTGGGCGGCACAAAATAATGACTTGGGGTTTCATTGAATAGTTTAATAAACAAACACACAAAAATCACCAATTACATCAAAATAACAGCACGATCAATTAAATCAAAATTATAGCACGATCAATTAATCATATCTTCCAACCAACTATATAACCAATTAAAATAAGACTGAATGCCAGGTTGATATCAAGGTAAAACCGAGTGTTCCGAAAAAACGTTCATCCATCATGCACGTAAGAGAGGGCTCTCTTCTTCTGTCAGTGTGAAACAAGAATGGTTTAAACCTTAGAAAATGTCTTGTATAGCGTAAAGTATAGAGACCACTCAGAGTTTTTTTTCAGCAGGGCACATCTTACATAAGGATTATTTTCCTTTTTAGTGCCCATCTACTAAAATAATATTTGATTTTGTATAGCACTATAATGGGTGAAAGTGGTGGCAACTTATATTGGGGGTTCTAAGTTGGTGTGCTATCGTCGTCCCGAAAGTGTGTGGATATTGTAATTGAGAAGCAGGGACCTAATGAAAAACTTCCAGACTTGGCCTGCTATCTCCAAAAGTATCATTTCGCATGGAGGACATTGCGACCACGCTATATTTTAAGTGTCCTAGCAACCATAAAAGAACAGGATATATTTTCTGTTTGATCGCTATTCGAATTTACTACCCTCCAATAGCGAGAACGAGCACCCTAACCAACCAAACCGTTTATTCATTTAAAAATTAAAAAAAAAAAACATGTACATGATGTTTAGTAATATGTTCATGTTAAATGTACACGATGCTTATATGTATTTTATTTACTACAATGTTTATTTACATGCTCTCATTCGCACACATTAAAATTTAAATACATTTTACATTGAAAAATACTTTGACAACATATTTTTCTGTCGTAATTATTTCAGTTGCTCTTATATTTATTCCCCAAATATAAATGTGCCGAGCCGGAGGCCGAATGGTTAGCGCTCTTGCCTTCGGTTCAACAGCTCGTGGGTCCGAATCCCACCTTGGGGATGAATGTGTGTAGTGGTTCGGTTCAGGTCTAATTAGCCCTTATGTGCAAAAAGTGGCCGTTGAGTGATAAGCAAACAAACCAAATATAAATTCGGCTTCTAATGTAATATGAATCAATGAACTCATTTGCTTCCGTCTTAAAACAATTATTCATTTATTCTTTTAGAAATTATCTCGTGTAAACGTGAACGGAGCATAGCTTCAATCAAATTGATAGTTTCTAAAGGGAATTACAAGTAATGAGTCATTAACAGATGAGCTTTAAAGAATATGAAAAAAGAAATATTAAAATAACATATCGGTTAAAACTTCCCGATGAATAATGGTAAAATTGTATGAAAGAATATCTACGAAATTTTAATGAAATTGTGAAAAAAATTTCAATGCCAATGAAATGAGTTTGATTTGTCATCACCATATTAAAAGGATCTTTTCTAATTTGATACGCTTTAAGAACGATCGCGTTTTCGTAGTAAGTTTCGCATGCATTCACAGTTGCATATAAATCCACTAATTAATGCGGAATCTAGAGCTAATAAATGCGAAACAATCTCATTGTTTTAAAATGTCTTTTCAGTATTAATATCAAAAGAAAATAACTGACTGTCAACAGTGTTAGAAAAACTAAATTTTACTCATTCATTTTCAAAAATAAGTACATTCATCCGAACAGTCCCTAGTGTTGTTGTTGTTACTAATAACACTTGGACAAGCCAAGCTTGCTATGCCTTCGTGCGAATTTAAATCAATTGGGAGCGTCTTTTGTTTAATCAGAGCACCATAAAGGTGAAAGTACAACCTTTACTCTTCAAATCCTCCGATAGATGGCAGCACCAGAGGATCTATCCCTCAATTTTGACATTGATCTGAAGGGGGAGTAAATTTTCTCAAGACCATTGCACCCATGGTAACTGCTCAACGACCGACCACAGGACTTCCGATTCCTCAGATTTAACGAGCACTTATATCGCATGTACTCGGTGGGTGTTTGGGGGCTTTGGAAATCGAACACCACCCTTCCGGATGGAAGGCCGATACCCTAACCACTAGACTACCACGGTCCCTAGTAAATTGTTTGATTAATATTTTTCAAGAAATAAATGATCGATGATTTGAATTTAGAAATAATTCAAGAATATGAAATTTGTAACAAATCCGAGATCACAGTTGACCTCCTTGAGGAAAATACGAAGGTCACGTGAAATTTACGTCATGCGATGGCATATGAGATACGAGAGAAATCATGTACATCATTGGAGACATCAGTGCCCTCTACAAGTGTCACCAGGATTAATTGCTGGTTTGAAGCATGACAATTGTTTTTCTCGTACATTCTCCCCCAGAAGCTGCTGTATTAGGTATGTTACTTTTCAACATAACCCCTTCTAATGGGAGGGCATTTATCGTAACGCAGGCATTTGACGTCCATCCTTATAGAAATCAGCCGACTGAGTGGAAACCCATTGCAACTTGATCGTTTTGACAATTTCATCATCGCCATGTCTCTGATAACCGACAGAAATTTCTTCAAAAGCTGGAGAAAATGGAAGTCACTCGATGCTAGTTCAGGGTTGTGTGGAATGTATATGTTTCCAGACAAATGAATTCATCTGCTCTTGAAGATTTGTCACGTGAGGATAGGCATTATTATTAAGCAAAATTATCTACCAATTTCAGCATACCACAGCCTTTGCTTTGAATGGCAATGGTCTAATAGATTTTATGTTGTTACTGCAAAAAAGAATTCACAAAAAAACTTTCTTTCCCAGAAAACAACACAAGAAATCTTAAGATTTGAAATTGTTTTCTTTGACTTGAGTTTTGCGGGTGACGTTGAAAGCCTATGTTTTAACCAACAGCGCACCTGAATCAAAGCACGGATTGCTGCTTCGATAATTTAAATGTTTTATAATAGCTGCATGCACAAACTTCTTGACATTTCAGGACTCCTTTTGCACAACGTGGAAATTGTAGAATCAGCTCTTTCTCACTTTTGTTTCTTAACTTTCTGCCTTCAATCATTCATAATGACTGAGAATTGTCCACTCCGTTCCTCATCATGTTCAATAGCATGTCCATTTTTAAAAAGTCTTAGTCGTTTCATACCATCCCATCGCTCATGAAATTTTCATCATAAATTTTACTCATCTGAAGACGAATTTCAGCTGCTTTAGCACTGAAACCAGTTTTCCACAGTTGGTGGGATTCTTTAGGAAGGGACATTACAAATCTCATAGACAAACATCATGACTTCAACTTCTTTGCAATGAAGTTCGTCTTAGTTCTGAATACAGTGTGCCTGTTGCTGCACCAGCGTACTCCCCTGCACCTAGCCCAGAGTTAGGCTCTGCCAATCAGATTGAAGCACCCAGGTGGGAGTCTTCGTCTTTGAGAAGAAGTACCCCTTAGTACTGGACCTCAACCCCCTCGGATATATCATTTCACTTGGAGCACATTGTGTCCAGGACCTTTTGAATGTTCTACTGCTAACTTTAATGGACACGAAGAACTTTTAATTAAGTAGGTATTTGAACTCCGCACCATCCGATAAGGAAAACGACGCCCTTATCGATGAAGCCATTGTGCATGTGCTTAGCGTCAACCACAGCACTGCAGTGGTGAAATTTCGTAAGGGTACTTATTTCAAAATTATACTTCGTAATAACTTGTTATTAAGCATCCAAAGAAAAAAATATGTAGCCCCATATATTTTATAATTAAAATATTTAGAATCCTTAGATTAAGAGCGAAAAATCATCACACTAAATATATATATATATATATATATATATATATATATATATATATATATATATATATATATATATATATATATATATATACAGGGTAATCATAATTAAACTGCAAATTTAAAAACGCTGTAAAAAAGAACCACTGGTCAGAAAGACCTGAAATTTCACCAGAATGTACTTCAAGCAGGGGGATTTTGTTTGGCGTGTGAAAAAAATTAGGAAAAAAGTGGCCAATAGATGGCGCTGCACAGGCGGCTGTAGGTTAATTACATGAATTCTGACATGAACGATAATCAATTGTGGCTGTAAGCTGAACGTTAAACCAATTGTCTTATTGTAAGTCAGGCAGATGTTGTGGCACTCTTGGTGTAAAGCCTATTCAGAGCGACAAGGTGGTGCCACATCGAATAGGAAAAAATCGGTTTTTAATTGCCCTGCGGCCAAAAACCGTAGAAAAAGTTTACAATAATTTGGTTTGTAACTGTCCTTAGTCTTCTTCAAGAAATTTTCAATATGGTGTCCACCATTTTCTGTTAGGAGGTGTAAACGTAAAACGGTATTTTCCACAGCAGCTTGGAGTGTATCAGTGCTGATGTTGTTAACGTGCTGAGTAATGCGGCATTTCAAATCCGCTAAGGTGTCTAGTGGAGCACTGTACACAACATTTTTCAGAAATCTCCAGAGCCAAAAGTCACAGGGAGTGATGTCCGGTGATCGTGGCGGCCAGGGAGTTGGAAAATGTCGGCTGATAATACGGTCATTTCCGAAATGGCGTTGCATCATCATCGACAATTAACGAGAATTCAAGCTACTCAGCATTTTATACAAGACGTTAGTTTGCATATAACCACCTGTGCAGCGCCATCTATAGGCCACTTTTTTTCCTAAATTTTTTCCCACAGCCAAACAAAATCCCCCTGTTTGAAGTACATTCTGGTGAAATTTCAGGTCTTTCTGACCAGTGGTTCTTTTTTTACAGCGTTTTTAAATTTGCAATTCGAGGGGTGTCAGGACGACTCTGGGGATATTCTGCTTGGTCCCTGCCGAGATGGCAAAGACCTCTCCCTACTGAGCACGAGGAGGTGTGGGTATTTACACATTATTTTTGCGACAACCTCTGAGATTGATTTATTAGGCGGTTCAGTTACAAATGATAAAAATATATTTAAAAAAATCTTTTTTTTTCGAAAACAAAAAATGCTTATTTTAATTCTCCAATATTCATAAATCTAAAACGTGGAAAGAAAATACACACTATTTGGGGTGATTTCGGGCCACAAATTGCGTTGAGGGTTTCAATAGCTGACTTAAATAATTTAACACTGATTGATATACAAGTATTTTTATACGATCTAAAGTCAATTTTGATTTGTGGAAAGCAATCTATCAAAAGCAGTTAACTCGCTCATACCGTTGTCAGAATTTAAATACAGATATCGTCTTTTCAAAGGACACGGATGTTGGAAATTCTCCGTTTTGAATTATTTCTAACGCGACCGAAAGGAACAGAAAAAAGATTCTCGTCAACCTTCGGGCTGAAGAGAGGAGCCTCATTAATTATTTCGACATCATGCAGACGCAATTCCTTTCCAAAGAAGTATCTCTGGAATTCCCACGGGGTGGCGCTCTCTTCCGACTCACTTTCAACTAATAAATAACTCATGAGTGCCGAGAAGATTCCGCCTTCATGTTTTGGATTACGCTTTTCGACCTTTACAAATACAAAGCGTTTGTTTACATCTCTTGTTTTGCAGGCTCGAATAATGGAATTGAGAAAATTGTTCTTTTTTATTTCATTATTGTATTCTGCTTCCCTCTTTCATTTAATAAAATAATACATAAGTACATTACACATTTCCCTGCTTCCATTGGATGGCACGCAGTGGACAGCCCGAGACAGATGAACGGCGTTTCAGTGACTGTTGCTGAAACTGCTTTTGAGGAGCATTTTCATACCAATTGGCGTTTTTCATGCGTTGCAAGATGTGGACCCATCCCATTTGAAAGTGGTGAAAGGAGATCACACTTCAGAGAGGTCTCTGGTTCGATTCCAATCATTGTTGAACAGCGAGAGATGGGTATTAAACCTTCCGCACACACTTTGAATGGGTGCTTGGGAGTTTTCTGAGTTTCCCCTCAGAGACATGTTTCGACGTGAAAAGTCCTCTTTGCAGGAATGCACATCAAAATGCCTTTCAACAACGTTTGATAGTTACACTGTCCATATACATCCTCTAGACACGCAGATACACAGTATACACCTTTCTGCTTGTGAAGGTTTGGTTTGGTTTGGTTGTCGCTCAACGGTCATTATTTGCACACGAGGGCTAATTAGACCGGGACCTACGGTTTAAATTGGATTCCAAACCACTACAAACATCCATGCCCAAGGTGGGATTCGAACACACGAACTGTTGAACCGAAGGCAAGAGCCCTAACAATTCGGCCCTGTTGATTAAGAGTGACTGGGATCGAACTGGAGAACTTTCATTCTTCAAAATAATACCTTGCCATATAATAAGGCACAAAAAAATTCAATATTCAGGAATTTCTGCGGGTCCAGGAAAGCCAAAATAAGAAAAACATCATTCCGATGTCCAAAAAAACCGTAGGCTCTAAAACTCACTCAGCTAAAAATCCAGTTCGAAGGATCGATAAATCTTAAAGGTTCCACAGAGCCAAATGTAAATTCATAAATGAAACATAGGGAGAAAAACTCCAGCCCAGGTGTTCACCATTCCATTCGTCGTATTGCTCCAAAACAAGGCAATTAGTCGTGCATGCATTTGGTAAACT
Organism: Latrodectus hesperus; assembly: GCA_037975125.1. Taxonomy (NCBI): domain Eukaryota; kingdom Metazoa; phylum Arthropoda; class Arachnida; order Araneae; family Theridiidae; genus Latrodectus; species Latrodectus hesperus. The sequence continues at coordinate 8,468,533 of JAJQOW010000017.1, read as the reverse complement.
TTTAGAGGATAAGCATGAGTACATTTCTAAGTTAAATTCAGTTATACTATGAATATTTCTCAACTATAATTAAAATAGTTTTATGTGTTTTTAATATTCAACAGAATGGTCAAAGTTTTGCGATTTAATCATTTAGATCTATGCCACTTACAATTTAACTCAATGTAACGATTCGGCTGATGACTTTTCTAGCAGAAACTTTAAAATCCAAATGGATCAAGGGTTTGTCACTTCTAGTTGCCTATTTCTGCTGACAGGAAAACCGCTCAACACAGCTAATTGTTTCGCAATTTATTTTTCTTACTACCCTCAAGAGAAGAGGTCGTCTACTGAGCTGGCACCTTTCTCTTTAATACTCACCACATCAATAGAAGGATGATACGAACACGATTTATTTTACAAGTACTGCTGTCACCATTAGTGAATATTGGGAGCAGGTACTGAATTCTCTCAGAACGATTTCCAGGACACTCTTACCAAGGATTTTGAGATGTCTTCATGTTGGTCTCAGATCCAGTCATACTGCTAAAGGCTTTCAGGAATATAATTTAAACATGACTTGACTACCACTTTTCCCATTTTTTTAAGAAAAAAAAGTTTGAGAAAGGAAATTACTTGCGCTCACCCATTGTAATTCCTGCTCCAGTGCTGGGGTTGCTTCGAAGATGGGATGAATCGGTCCATGACTTTCTGAAAGAGAAGAGCAACAACTCTTAAGGCACAAGTAGTTGAAAATTACATTTTGATCTCAACCACAATGTGCATATAAATTATATACAAATACATGCACTTACACTCTACTATTTTTTTTAGTTATTTTATTAGCCTTTTTATTGTTCCTTTATTTAATTTACAACTATATGATAACAAATATATGTTTGCTGATAAAATGAGTGAATTTTTTGTATCATCATGATAAAAAAAATTATTTAAATGAATGATAAAAAATTACAGAACTGAAAATTCGAAAAATGAAAAGTTCTCCCAAAAAAGATTTTTCTAACTCAGTCCTATCACTTCATAAGTTCCAGCAGCTGCAACAGGAAGAAGCTATTTTCCTTAAATGACCTAAAAGTGAAAAGTTGTTTCAGCCATTTAAGAAATGGGAAACACAATCTGTGGTAAGTGGCCCACAAATCTAAATTTTGCCCTCTTTTGAAAGCAAACATTTTCTTATTAAATAATCATACATTTCAACAAAGGTATGTTTCATAGCCAAATGCATTTCTTTCTTGATGACATTTGAACGGTTCATGCACAGGTCTCCAATACAGGTGTATGTTGGATTCCCCTTTGGAATATAGTTTGTTTTGATTCAGAATCCAGCTTAAGATATCCATCCCGATATGATTCTCCCCTATGTTCCAAAAAACGGTCATAAGAACATCCAAACGCACCTCGGACAATAATTACAAATCATTTTTTTCATATATATTCCGATTTTATTTTTTTGATAGACATAATTGGTTTTAGAATCTCCTTATGTTTTCCTTCATGCAAACAGTTCAGTTTATTTTCCAAATGTACATCAATAAATTAACGACACTCAATATATTAATGTATCTTCAATATATTAAGGACACTTTAAATTGTATTAGAAGCTTGTGGAATATGAAAAGTGGTGATGGAAAATGTGTCTCTGCTAATTAGATTTGTTTATGACATTTATATAGATTTTTACTTCTCGTACATTTTGCATCGCTTATGAGAAAAGAGTCTCAGAGCGTCGATTATGAATGCCCATGATGCAAATGTAATTTGAAAGGAAAGCTTAAGAGAAATCGTTTAATTTCCCACCAAAAGGAAAAAATTGAGGACTTTTAAAAAGAAAACATTTTTTATGCCATCAAAGAAAAGAAAGTGACGCACGTGTTCTTCAAGGCAAAGGTTCCCCACTTGGATCAAAATTCAAAAATCAGATGAATCCTGATTTTATTCCTTGGATAATAATTACCTCTTGAAACAAATCTTCATCAAATTATTTTCAGTACATTTCGACAATTTCAGATTTCACAAATATTGGCTTTGGCTCACTCTTGTTCAAAGTAACTTTCATAAACTGAATCAGGCACTATGAAGTAACACATAAAATTGATCACTAAAGTGCATTAGTAAGGAACAAAAGATTTTGCTTCACATTTTACATCGATTAAAATCTTTCTATACGAGGTCTGTCCGGAAAATACGTATAAAAGTTGAATAATAACTTTATTCTACATTTATTCAGGTATTACAATATGGTCTTCTTCAAAGTACTCACCCTGAGACGAGATACACTTCTGCCAACGCCGTTTCCACTGTTGATAACATTGCTGAATGTCTTCAGTTGTGGTGCTGTTCAGTTGCCGTGTCGTTTCTGCCTTGATGCCTTCCACATCTCCCAAGTGCCGCCTCCGAAGCACCATTTTGCATTTAGGGAACAAGAAGAAGTCACAAGGGGCTAAATCGGATGAATAAGGCGGGTGGTCTGTCACGGTGATTGGGCTTCGGGCCAAAAAGTCACGCACAACGAGCGACGTGTGAGCAGGTGCAGTGTCGTTATTAAGCAGCCACCTGCCCCCTTTTGCCAAATCCGGTCGATCTCGGGCCCAGCTTTGCAAGAAACTTGATGTTGACGCGCTGTTCTTCATTCAGAGAGAGCTTCTTGCCAACGGCATGTGAAAAAGGGTAACTTTCAACAAGCAGCCGCACACTCCCACTTACACGCAGAGCGGTCTGACTCGAACTGAGCGTTGATGAGATTGGTTACAGCAGTAGTGCCACCTGGCGGTGACTGCAAACAGTAAAATAAAGTTATTATTAACCTTTATACGTATTTTCCGGACAAACCTCGTATATAAGGAAATCAAAGAAATTAATATTAAAACTTACATTCTTCGGATATATCAATCCCAGAAATTCAGAGCTTTAATGCGAAATGTATTTTTCTTAATTATTTGAACAATTGCTCTATTTTTCCTAATTTTATTTAAAAAATATCCTATCGCTTCAATATCTCATTGAAATGTTTCGAAATAGAAGGATGATTCATTTTTCAGGGCATCACTTTATCATACAGGAGTCATCACAATATTGACTTACATCTCATCAAATTAAACGACACATACTTCTCATCAAATGACCCGACGACATTGAATCATTTTTATTTTCATTATAGTATTTTTCTACACTAATACTATCAGAAAAAGAAGATTGCTCATTTCCCGATTACTGTCAATAAGAATTATAGAGAAATTACTCTCCTAAACACAGTATACAAGATATTCTCAAGCATCTTAGCAGAACGACTTGTCACCTACACTGACACTGTAATTGGGGGATACCAGTGTGGATTTCAAAAACGCCGTTCAACCACAGATCAAATACACAGTACTAGACAGTAACTTGAAAAGACAAGAGAGTATTACATCGATAAGTATCATCTTTTCATTGACTTTAGAGCAGCATACGATTGAATTAATAAAGAAAAACTGTATCAAGCTATGCTGGAGTTGGGAATCTCCCAAAAATTGGCTAATCTCATAAAAAATGACTCTCAGCAGAGTAAAATGTTGAACCAAGTTGGGATCGGAGTTATCAGATGCCTTCTATACAGCAAAAGACTGAAACAAGGAGACTCTCTTTCTGGCCATTTGTTTAATATAGCCCTAGAAAATGCAATTAGAGACTCTGGTATACAAATTAGTAATACTATTTTTGTTAAATCCGTACAATTGCTAGCATTTATAGACGATATTGATATCGTTGGAGGAACTAAAGTCAGGGGGAGCTTTGAGTTTCGACTGTGAAAGATGTGATCAGACTGCCTTGTCCAGACTCAGATCTGCGGACTCTATGGTTCTATGGTAGACCATCTTCGGACTCTATGATTCTTCCAGGGCAAACAAGTCTTTCCCACCTGCACTTCGTGCAATACTAACGAAGCTAGTCCTGAACACCTACTGAACTGCATTGGCTTTTCAGAGCGTGAACTTTTATACATCCCTGGAGCTGTCCTCAATTCTTTGAAGGGGAGGGATGTCATGGACCTGGTCTGATTCAGACCAGGGGATAAGAAAGAAGAAGAACTAAAGCGGGTGCAGTGGAAGGTTTCTGTGCACTTGAGACAGCAACAAAAACATCGAATCGTGAGAGAAAAAAAAACCAAACTCACACACACATGGCGGTAACAAGCAAAATTTCAAATCTACAACCATTGAAAATTAATGAATACGAGTTTGAACAAGTAGCTTTGTTTAAGAACCTAGGAATTATTGTTTACATAAATAATGACATAAAAATTTAAATTAAAGAGAATCAACATGGTTAATAAATGTTATCATGATTTAAGAAACCAGTTTAAATCTAAATACATAAGCAGAAAAACGGAACACAGCTATATAAAACACTAGTAAGACCAATAGTTCTATATGGTAGCGAATGCTGGACAGCTAACAAAGCCCAACCTAGTCAAGGTTGTCAAGGCCTTCCAACTAAGGAGGCTAGACAATATCTATCGGTATGATGATGAAAACACTGTGAGAAAAGTAACTTTCCAAACACTAGAGCAAAGAGAAGGAGAGAGAGACCAAGAACTAGATGGACAGATAGAGGGAAGAGATGATTATTGGACTTGGGAGTAAGCCGTTGGAGGAACATGGTGTCTTGTAGATCAAGATAGAAGAAGCTGACTGAGATAGCCTTGGTTAGTAACCGGCTGTAGAACTTATGAAGAAGAAGTAACGTATTTATAAGATCTTTTATTCCCGAATGTCTACAGTTAAACTATCAGAAAACAAATATTGCTCATTTCCCGATTACTGTCAATAAGCAAGCCACGCATTTTCATCAAAAAATAAATAATTAAATTTACAGAACTTTAAAAGTAACAGATATTGAACAGTAATGTCTCTCGCAAAGAATATGTTGGTGAAAGTGATGGTTTGGTTGGTTTGTTTGTCGCTCAACGGTCATTTTTTATTTAATTAATTACAATCTTAATTTTTTTCAAAATAATAATCCTTTCCAATTAGTTGTTTGTGCACTGTATCCATTTTGAAACGATCTCGCCACTTGAATACCAAGAAACCTTTCGACTTGAAAAGATTCAAACCCTTTGGCAGAAACTCGTACAGCATCTCAGCTGAAGGTATTAAACTTCGCATCTAAATACATTGAAAGTTGCAAGAAGTAGTCTTGAGAAGGATTTTAGGGTGTATTCAGAGATAGGATCTAATTATCAAATGGGCCTGTGTGGGTGGACCAGCAACACTCATAGCCAAGTTAAGATCATCGTTCTTTATTTCCATCTGGCGGTTTCTATCGACACAGGCTATAACCCATATTGTATTGACACAAAGTAACGTAACGAAGTCAACACCTGAGCAAGATTCCTCTTCCACAAGCCACAGCAGGTCGAAAGTGGGAGGTAAGCAAGAAACAAATGTTTGTATCCTTGAATTTGCCAGTTATTCTTATACTGTAGCTGACCAATGCACTTTAAAAGGACAGTATGAAAAAGAACCACACCACCGTGTAGACAAAGCATTTTATGGAGTCATCGGCAATTCAAGTTACTTGCGACAAATGATTGGTTTCTATTTTCTCCTCATCTCATTCCAGCGCTCTCACTTAATTACTTAATCACAATTATTGTCACAATGTTGTATTGACCTATTTTAATGCATTATGTATAACCTATCGAAACTTTTTGTATATATATAACTTAGAATTTCATATGACCTAACTTACTTTGAGCCGATACACCCAACTATCAAATCCATACTAAATGCATTAATTATTCATTAATCACAATTACCTCATTTATTTGCAGTAAGTGCAGGAATATGTATTCAATTCTGTTTTATCATTTTTAATTTCCTTTTGTTTTTCCATTTATTTTCTTTATTTCTTATATGCATGCAATTTGATTTGTATATTCAAATGCCTGTCTTACCGCATCCTGCCATGTATTTTGTCTGATACCTATTTTGAATGCTTCTTACGTGTCCACGTGTTAACTCTCAATTGCAATCCAATTTGTGTTAAACAGTATACTTTACAAACCCTCTTTACTGTGTGTAAAAGTAATAATTCCCAGTGTCTTCATATGATTGCAAGCATAATTGTCTTGTCTTGTATGTACTGTGTTCCGTTTTCTTTTCTCTCCAGCGGGTCTATCAAATCTGGTAAAACCCTTTCAGGGTTAGGTACAGGGACCTCTGCTGGTGTTTACTTTACTTTACAAATGATTGGTTAGGGTGTAGTGTTCATTATCGAAAGGTAGTGAGTTTGAGTCCCTGCTTAACCAAAGATCCGTCGTGTTCGCTAAAGATGGATGGAGCATGCTAATATCTGGCGTGTTCGCTATGTCCTCCAAGTGACATGAGTGGCTGGCCAAGTATTGGGAGATCTTCTGCTGCTTCGAACTCACAGAGACTCCACTCGGCTGCTTCTGCCTAAGTGGTAGAACCCAACTCAGGGCTAGGTACAGGGAAGCATCCTGATGCAACAAAATGTATGGAGTAAGCTCGCCTGAATGCGTGTCGTGCCATCAAAGACAGCACATGATGAATATTTGTGGAGGACGTCCAAAATTAGGAACCTTTTGGGGTTTTTTATGTATCTCACAGAAGTATTTTTGCCGACCAACCTGTCTAGTGGTCAGCGTGCCTGACTGCGGATAAGGAGGTCCTGGGTTCGAATTCCGGTTCCGGCATGGATGTACTTTCTCTCTCTATCTATCCAGTCTTTGTTCTTTCCTTGTATGAATGAGGTGTGAATGGTTGCCTACCCTATAAACGGGTCCCTAAGGCATGTGTGTACTGAGGAAGTCAGACTCCACACCAAAATAAGGTTCAGTTGAAAAAGTGGAACAGCGTACCCCATATTGCCAGCCTGGCTGGCACACGACAATGAATGAATGAATGAGTATTTTTTTAAAATATGACCGTTTGACAACGAATGATTCATTTATGATGACCATATATTTAAGCCCATTTTTTATATATTTTATTTTCACCACATGACTAAAATCACGGGTTTATATTTAATTTGCAGTGCAATTTTTCAATCATAATGTTTTTATCTGCTTATTTCAATGTAGATACACCATAACTGCTCTATTTTTTCCTCATTATTTAAAAAATGGTTAAAATTTCCGTTATTTATCCGCATATTTTTAACCATAATAATCATACAGGCAAAAATGGGTGACAGGAATATACGCGTATAAAATTTATTTCTTTGACGCAGAATTTTATTTTAAAACATATTCGTTATAAAAGCATTTCCATAAATTTCCAATTAGCATTTTGCAATAAAATTGCTTACATACTGGTGAGCTAATTCAAGTTATGCCTAAAATGTCACCTGATTTCATAAAGCAATTCCCAAGACTCTGCTTCATTGCTTTAAATGTATTCTTTCTATTTAGTATGCAGATACTCTCTTTCGCCAGAGAATAAAAAAGAGGGAAACAAATCTCGTGATCTAGTTTCTTGGAATAGGAGGTCACCCCGTTGTATGCCAATCGATCGGCCAGCAGTGAAAGAACTGGACATCGCTGCCTTGACCTTCGGCTCTTTCGGCAAGAGGTACTTATCAGCGCTACCTGGTCATGAAAGGCGAGCGGCGTTGTCATGGTTTCACGGCCCCCTCTCCCGACAGTTTGCGAGCAAGAGCCACCCTCGCAAGAGGCGATGTTGACCCATACTTGATACAAAACCATTCGCTCTGAGAGGAGAACGTTATTAAGAACACAGGCCACAGAAAACTTGCGGGAATCAGATGAGAATGAAAGGCATCCCGGTAAATTGGTGGGGAAAGAAGTCAGCCAGGTAGTGGGTTTGATACCTGGTTCTTTCCCTGACCGTCGTGCTGTGAATGATTATGCATATTAAGAGCGCCCTAGTTTCTACTGTTCCTGGCCTTTGATTTTGCAGCCAGTGTCTTCAATTCTTTCCTTGAGCTTTGGTATCTGTAGTTATTTGAGATCGACATGAAACTTTTGGTCTAATCACCGTCTTGTGCAAAAAATGGCGACCAACAAATCAAATCTAGATTATTGATAAGCCATGGTGTGAAAAAGCACAACTCGGTAGTCGACTTGGTTACTCAAATGAGGTTTAAAATGATGTAATGAATTCAGTTGACCCCCTTCGATTTTGTAGGAATAGACAACCAGAAACATGATGGAAGTTTCACTAAACTTATCATCAAAGGATGAAATACTATATTCAGAAATGGGAGAATAGTGAAAAATTCAAAACTATTTCATCAAGCATAAAATGTAATGTGTGCATAGTAACTGCTGATTCATATATTTTAGAGAAACATTTATTGTTTATGCGTTACATTTAATTAACTAGTTTAATTTTTGATGTTTTCGAAATAATTTCTGGATGATAATAAGTAAAAGTTTGAATTTTACATTATAATTATGGTGACTTCAAGTAACGGGAATTATAAATTTGAGGAAAATATTTTTCTTTTTGAAACAAAAAGCTAGAAGTTTTAAAATGTACTTAAACAAGAAAATCCTTATATTTTTTCGTTTTGCCTTTTACGTGTATTAAATGTAATATTTCTGAAAAGTCTTCTCAAAAAGTATCGTATAGTGAAAATAAGGAGATTTTATAAGAACACAGATATTAAACGTCCTCTGACAAAAGGCAAAAAGAGAAAATTTCTAAACTTCAAATTTGGAAATTTAAATGAGAAATTGCTTACGAAATTTGAGAGATTGAAAAAAATTCACTTTCCTACTGAAGCATATAAAAATCACTGAAATAAATTTTTCAAGGTAGACAAACATTTGTTTCTTGTAGACAAATATTTGCTTGTCAAAAAGGCAGACAAACATTTGTTTCTTCAAATAATAGATCATTGGCTCGCTACAATACTGGCAGCCGCAACTCATCTGAGCTGGGTTGGTGCAGTGAATCTCGACCGCCAACTAACTCTCAATAGTATGTACATACAGATCTAGGCAAGTGAACTTCGGAGTTTATCTTAAGATTAACGAGTTTGGAGCATTTGCCCATCAACTCATCAATTTAAACCACGATTAGGTTGTTGTTGTTGCAAAAACATGCTTACCTGAGTTGGGCTCTACCGGTTAGACAGAACATCCGAATAGAGTCTTCCTGATTTTGAAGCAGCGACTAAGCAGAAGACCCTTAATACTTAGCTTCCACCCCACAGGTATCATTTCACATGGAGGACATTGCGACCACGACGTATTTAACATGCCCTAGCCGCCTTTAGTGAACACGATGGATCTTTGGTTAAGCCGGTATTCGAATTCACTACCTTCAGAAAATGAGAACGACGCCCTAACTAACCAGGTCACCGCGGCTCTACCAAGATCAGATGCCGAACTTGCTCTGGCACCCTCCTCACTACATCAACTGATACAGTGAAAGGACTTTGAACGTCAACACGTCCCCAACCAAAGAAGCTCTGGCACCCTCCTCACTACATCCACTGATACAATGAAAGGACTTTGAACGTCAACACGTCCCCAACCAAAGAAGCTCTGGCACCCTCCTCACTACATCCACTGATACAGTGAAAGGACTTTAGATGTGAAAGGACTTTACACTTTTTAGTGAAAGGACTTAGGATGGCCAATAGATATAGAAATAAATGGTTCAATTTTATAGTAAATAATATTTCTAGACTAACTGTGGTATTCATTTTATTATAAAAGTATATTTTAGGAGAAAAGTGAGTTTTTGTATGGATTTGAACGTCAACACGCCCCCACCCAAGAAGCTCCAACAGCCCAGTGAAGGCGAAGGTGGTCACTGCTCCAAGCAAATGATGTTCACTTGGCTGATCTTAACAGGAAGCGGCGTGGAGCTACTGAGCCACTGGAACTCAATTCTCAACAATGACAACTAGACCATTTTTAATAATGTCATTCTGAACACAGTATGTAAAAATTAAGATAAGAACTATTTTGAAACAACTTTTCTTACACTTTGTCTTTAATTAACAGTATTCCATCGAAAATCCAAGGAGTAATGATGTTAAGTACTTACATAAAAATCGCTATATAAATATTTTCTCTAAAAAGATATTACCATTCGTAAGAATCACAAAATTGTTTTACGTCTGTTTATGTTTTCAGTTATGAGAGAAGACATTATGTGTTTTCAAAGTTTCATTGCTTATAACATGTTCACTTGGATGGCAATATACCGTTGATTCTACATCTTATTGAAAGGTGTTGAAACCATTTTAAGCAAATTCATATGTCATAATATCTTCTAATTGAAGTGAAACCTCTAGGGGTGGCAGGCCAAGCATTAGAGATCTTTTGTCCCTGCTTCAAAATCAAGAAGACTTCCCCCGGCTGCTTCTACCTATCTAACTGGTAGAGTCCAACTCAGGGCAAAGTGCATTGCAGTACGACAATAACAATGTCCCCAGAAACGAAATGTAACTGATAACACAGAAAAGAAGCAGTTGATAGCAAACGCGATCCCTTCTCTAAGCATCTGATGAGTTTCGTGGGCATGAAACTGATATTGGTTATAATATTATTGTTTTGTAATTTTTTATTCGAAACGAAGCCCGTCTCACGACATTTTTGATGCTGAATTCTTCGTTACAATTCTTAAAAAATATATATATATGTGACAAGAGCAATGCTCATGGCATGATACAACAAACAGATTTCTAGTTCTATACTTTTAAAAACAAATTCAAGCAATTCATAAACATTTGTCATGGACTTACCTGAAGTGGGTAGAAGAAAGTGTACTCGACTGGCTGTGCGACTGATCCCTGCGTAGTAGAAAAAAACATTTCAGACCCTTCAGAAAGTGAATATATTGAACACAGAAATATGCAGATAAAACATTCCATTCTAATCTAACAAACAAATATGCAGCATATAATATCGGCAAGAATTTAAACTGTTCCCTTTTAAAATCACGTAAGTACAGCTGGATATCAAAACAGAAGACTCTTCTGTTTACATGCATTAACTAAATCAACAGGTTTAATAATATAGTTTTGTTGTTGTTGTCGTGTGCCAGCTAGGCTGACAATATGGGGAGTGCTGCTCCACTTTTTCGACTGAACCCTATTTTGGTGTGGAGTCCGACTTCCTCAGTACACGCATGCCATAGGGACTTGTTTATAGGGTAGGCTATCATTCATAACCCATTCATACAAGGAAAGAACAAAGACAGGATAGATAGAGAAAGAAAGTACATCCATGCCCGAAACGGGATTCGAATCCAGGACCTCCCTATCCGTAGTCAGGCACTCTGACCACTAGACAGGCTTAGAGTTTTAAATCGCGTAATTTTAACACTTAACTTTTAAATGTTATAAACACGTAATTTAAAATTTCTCAAGAAACACACTAAAAATGTAAAATTAAATGTGCATCAAGAAATATTACAAAACGAATATCTTACCTTAATATTGCATTCAAATAACAATTCTAATATGGTAATGTGTAATATGAGAATTCTAATGTAATAATGTTTAATGTTTCAGACTAATTGCAAAATTATGATGTTTAAAATTAAATACAATAAAAGTTAATTAAATTGATTAAACTAATAAAACATATTATTAACTATATTTGACATTGGTAGGAGTGTGCCAAGCCAAATGGTACAACCACTTTTAGAGATAATTGATTAACGAGATTTAAAAAAAATGCTGCTTGCTCATGAAGCGTTGATAGAATTACTGATATTTTTCTGTCAACCAAGACATAGATTTAATAAATAAAACCACGGCATCAGGCAGTGAGTGATAACTTAAATTCATTAATATTCATCAACTCCATCCCACACATGTATGTCTGAAGTCTTCAAAATCGAATTCTTCACTGTCCGAATGAAAAACATAAATAAAAGACTGATCTAAATAATTCAAATGGCATAGGTTACTATCGCTGTAAAAACTCCTTTCCTGGGGATTTTCTTTAGACATTTGAAATATTGATATATTTTTAGCAAACACATTTATAAATTTCTAACCACACTTCTTTCTACAAACTGCAATGTATTTATTTTATAAAATTAAATAAAAAATAGAAAAAAAAAAAACAAAGCGGTGAAAGTATGATATCCCCTCCAAGTGATTCTTCGCCAAATCTAACGTCTTTTGTTTTGATTATCCAGTTGCCAATTTATGTATTTGTTATTTTTTAGATTTTTTTGTTGCCAGATTTGTTTTCGCTAGTACATCATTTGACGTCATATCCATGGTTCTTTTCAATGGCAACAGCATTTGAAGTTTTCGTTTTACTTTCATTTCGAACTTATTGTTTTACGTTTGTTGTGTTTCGGCGTCGCCAGCATCCAAACATTATAAACTGTTCTTTTTTCCAAATTCCTTTTTGCTTGTTTATTATTTATATTTTTGTTTATATATATGTATATATATAATAAGCAAAAATATGCTCGGTATAAAAAATATATATATAATTCATTATTATATTTTTCTTTTATATTTTCAATGTCGTAAACTGTTCTTTTTTCCAATTTCTTTTTGTTTATTTATTATTATCTTTTTCTTAAATATTTTTGTTAATTTATTATTATATTTTCCATAATATCACGGAGCTTATTCGACAAGTGAGCTTGACGTCATATCAACTAAGTCATTGATATTTACTTATCTCTTTTACCGGTTGTTTTGAAGAGAAGGCAAACCCATCAAAAAAAATTTTTTCATTCATTTTTTTTGGTAAAATTTTTTAGATTTTGTATACTATTATGTGATTTAAAATTTTCTAAAATGCGTATTTTTGGAACTTATGGAAAATTTCCACGTTAAAAAACATGCGCTTAACTTGGCGACGAATAAAAGTCGCAATGGTCGCCAATGGGTGGATATTCTACTCGTTCCAAAATATTTCTATAGTGGATGTAAAAGCTTCATCGGTGTAACCTCATATTAAGTATTAGAGAGTCTTCTGTACTTAATATGAGGTTACGAGTAGGGATCGAATGAAGTAGGGATCAAGCATGCTTGATCCCTACTTCGAAATGACGAAGATTCCGAAGTCACATCCTGGAAACTTTATCTGATCGTTGTATTTATTTTGTTTCGAATAAGTAAATTTATTTTAAAAGAGATTGTTATAAACATCATGAAATACTCCAATAAATTAATAGCTAGAAATCTAATGAAGATGTTTAAAATTTCTAAAATTATCCATTATTTTATACAAATTATAATTGAGTGATGTAAAGAACATTGATTACTTGTGAATACTTTTTTCGTTTATAGTTGTAAATTGATTAAAGGCTTATGAGGTAATCATTAAATATAATTCTTACTTAAATAAAAAATATTTTTCTTAATTTTTGCAGCAATTTATTTCTATTATTTAAAAGTATAATTGAAAAATGTTGCATATACATCATTACACGCATATTTGAATAAGAACAATTTTTAAAATAAGATAAAAAAAATTTAACATGAATGCTAACATCTGGAAATTTTTTATTTGACTCCAGGAAAACTCAATTCCTAAAATTGTTGTATTGCATTGTATGAATATTATTTTGCACGTGTTTTTTAGAGTGCATTCTAAATGATTCTTTCTAATAGCGTTTTATTTATAAAGAAAACGTAGTTTGGTACCAAAAAAAAATATTTTATTATAATCTAATATATTATTTTTTATTTTCGAACTTTCTTTTTCGTGAACTGTTTTGCCCGTCATCACGAGTATCCACAATACTATAATTAATTAAAAAGGGAAAAATTAATTTAAAAAATGTGATTTTTAGATTTAAGACATATTTTTCTATTTTACTAGTTTCCAAATTTTTAAAGCTATTTTATCGATCTCTGTGAGTTCTTGAAAACAACCGTCTGCTATATATTTTATGGGTATTTTATTGGATACTTTTTACTGGCTTTTCACAAGAGTGAATCTTCACCTGGGGAAATAAAAAATTTAATGACGTGCCAACAGTGCGCACTCCTTCCATGGAGCCCGAGGGCGTGTAACAGTTACGAATCGAACTGTTTGCTCTTACTTCCCTTGCTCGGATCAGAAACACAATGTCAGAGCCCTATAAATTTTACCTACCCAAGATCAAGTCGATGATATGAAAAAAATGTATTTTTTCATAAAATAAAATTTTTATTGGAAACGTATAAATAATATGAAATATGTGTTTGTAAAGTAATTATTTATACTTTTATCAAAAAATTAATTAACTTTTCTCAAAAAAATATCCAACTTAACGCATTTATTTCAAAATTTGATACTTTTTTAAGTTTCTTCCAACAAAATTTTCTTTCGCGTTCAACAAAAATTTTAGAAACAAAATTCCGCAATTCAGCTTTTTTGTATAAAAGCAGTAACCATTTCAATTACATGTAGAAATTATTAACAACTCCACGCCAAATTTCAAAAATAAGATTCTCAATTTGCAATTTTAATACCATTAAAGTCTTCTCTTTTAGATTAAATCAAAATAAAAAGAAAAGAAATAAAGTACTTTTAAATATAAAAATTAATACAATAATGACAATGTGCTTTGAAAATGGGCAAATAACTGGATAATTAATATGAAAATTTTGTATAGTAATTTTAGTTTAATATATATATATTCCAGGGTGTCAATTTTATATAATATTTCTTAAAGAACCGGTCTAGTTCTTTAGAACAATAATACTTTTCGTAAAGGGAACTATAAAAAATTATTTTACATAGAATAAATCGAAGACAAATAATTTCGTAGGTATAGAGCTCATATTTTTCTTTCAAATTTATTGCTTACAGTTCTTTAAAATTAGCTATGATTTTAAATGTCTGTTATGTATTATAATTTGGAAATTGATTTTTTCAAGAACTAAAATAGTGATGAAATAGAAAAGTATTTTAAAAAATAATTTCTCATAGCCATCAGGAAAAAATAAAAGATTTAAAAATTTAAAATCACGTTAGATACAGGATATCATTAAATTGAATGTGATATCGAAATATCCAAAAGAGAACAGTCGCACCCCATATTGCCAGCCTGGCTGGCACACGACAACAACAACAGCAGTTGTTGAATTGATAGTGATATCGTGCTAACAAATTCGAAGAAAACTTGTTCTAAAGAGAATCTACTGATTTTTTTTCAAATCACTGAAACAATAGTTCAAATACAAAAGCATCACGATATCTGTGAATTTTGTCCAGAGCACTTTCAAATGAAAGGGTTGGTAGATGATCTAAGCTTGACAGAGAAACCTATCGAAATAGGTGACATTTTGCAAATCAAGGATTTTGTATGTAGTTAATGTTATGGACTTAATTAATTTGCATTATATCGAGATATGTAAAGAAAGATTTGATTTGTCAAATGAAAGTATAATAAAAATAGTTTGTACCATTAATATACTTCCTTAATTAAAAAAAATATTAACTCCCAAATAGGTATAATTATTTCATATTCAGTTTACTTATTACATACCAATAATGTGTGATAGCAATCATAATCATTTGAAATATTAATAAAAAACTAATTTTTCCATGCAAATAATTTAAAACTGAATCACCTATTTTTCCCGTGTTACAAATGAATTAAATTTATGTTTCTTTTCCTCAAAAAGAAAAATGAAGTAATTTAGACACTTCATCCAATTTAGCTCATTTTTTTCCTTTGTGTTATTTTCAATTTTTCTATTTGTTTTATGCTTTTTTTTCATATGTAAACTCTCATAACATACTCTCCATTTTGCTTCTTAAAATGGAGAGTAATCCAGTGTTCGGAATTTACTGAAAAAAAGGATGTAAATTAATCTTAATAAACATCGTTAACGTACAACATCAGTGAAGCATTGTTCATCTGGCCCAAATTTGAGTTCCAGTTGTAATTGTGAGGGGTCTTCAGAGAACATACTGAAAAACATTAAATTCTAAATAATTTACTTAGGGATCAGCGCACCAACTTCACTGATTTATGCTTCTGCACAAAAATCTCATTTCAGATAAATATTTTTAGTACAT
Source organism: Latrodectus hesperus (assembly GCA_037975125.1). Lineage (NCBI taxonomy): Eukaryota > Metazoa > Arthropoda > Arachnida > Araneae > Theridiidae > Latrodectus > Latrodectus hesperus. Next base: position 8,452,563 of record JAJQOW010000017.1, on the reverse strand, counting down.
TACTTTCCATTTATATAGACAATAGGTGTTTGTTGTTTCTTAATAGGGCGTACAACGTTTTTCATTACTGTTTTTCTAAAGAGTTGAATTTATTAAAGTAGTTTTCTGAATAGGAGCTGCAACACAATAAACAATATGAAACGGTCATGTGCGCATGCGCACCCGCATGTTTCTTTGTACAAAGCCCAGAGTATGAAAGAACCATGTAAGCCGTTTTATATTTTAAATAAGGAAATAATTTCAGTAATTTTATAAGCAAGACATTTGTAATAGCTTGCATCTTTTTATTGTTACTTAATTTATTTATTTCTTATTTATTTATTTATTTTATTATTTATTATTTTTATTTTTATTAATTATTTATTATTTAATATTTTATTTATTTGTTTATTTTTATTATTATTTCGAAAAGTTAGGAAGCTCTTCGTAATTTCTATTAAAGTAAAAAAAAGAGCAATCTTTAACCCTTTTTGCTTTTAGTTTTTAATATATGTTTTCAAATTTGAATGTTAGTGACTATATTTGAAACCGTTTTCCTCTAAGATTGACTTCATTTTATAATAAAATGAATTAAAGAAATGTCTACAGGATACACACAGCAAGCTTGTCAATGAGTTGATATAAAACATGAAATTTGCGTCACATATGTACAGTATGAAGTGAATTTCAGAATAGTTAAAATATCTTGAGCGAATTTTAAACCGAGAGTAAGGCAGAAAATATTCATATTAATAGTAAGCATTTTCCTCTCATTTAACATATGTATTCTATTATTTTCATCTAAATTTTCCATTTTTATTATTTCCTCAGATTCTTTTACTATTCATTCTTTCTTGACTCTAACAAATTCTTATTATTTCATATGATGTTGGATTTTTGACTCACTTTATCTCGCAAATTCTTGGAGATGATCTAAAATGTAATTTTCTTCCTCTGCACATAATCAAAAGGTTTCGCAACAGGTATGCAGTTGTAGAATCATTTTCTGGAAAATGTCCTTATGATGTGCTTAAAAAAGGAACATATCTCAACATGGCCATGGTAGCCTAGTAGTTAGAGTATCGACTTCCATCTGGAAGGGCTGGGTTCGATTCCCAAAGCTCCAAAGACCAACCGAGTACATGTGATATACGGAGTTGTTAAAACTGTGGAATCGAAAGTCCTGTGGTCGATCGTTGAGCAGTAACCATGGGTGTAATAGTCTGGAGAAAATTTCTTCCCCTCCAGATCAAAGCCAAAATTGAGGGAGTGGATTTTCTGGTGGTGCCATCTATCGGAGGAGTCCTTGAGCAAAGATGTGCTTTCATCTTCATGGTGCTCTGGTTAATCGAAAGAAGTCCCACCCCTTCTGACTTAATTTCGTATAACCGTCGTCGGATTGAAAATCTTAGCTTGTCTAAGTGTCATAAATAACAACAACAAAGCTCAATATATATATATATATATATATATATATATATATATATATATATATATATATATATATATATATATATATATATATATATATATATATATATATAAATGTAATATAAATGGATTCGTAATATATGAATGTATTGTAGAATATTGTTCCATTTTTTTTCAATAAAATTTATATTGATATAACTTTTATTGAAAAGAAATAAGAAATTTTGATTCGTTACAGAACCACCGATTTACAAAAAATCTCATTTTAAATTTTCCTCTAAATGCGGCTGATTTATGAATTTTCTACGAGAATCGAAAATATTATGATCTTGCAAACTTTTACTGGTTTTGGTTATAAAATTTGGCCGATCTTCTTTGTTCTGTTTATTAGCTTACTTCGGTTAATTTTTGCTCGAATAGCTGCTCAGAGACTTTAATTAATTACGTCAAGAGAGTGTTTTGATGGTGAAAAGAAATCGTTGGATGACTGCCAATTGGCGAAAGCTTTTGGCTCTGAATTTACAACTCGTTTCTTTGAAATGTCACGATGAAATAAAATAACTGTCGAAATCGACTTTGCAGAATTTAATACTTTTCCCTTTTGAAATACAACAAATAAATTAAAAAATATTTACATAAAATTTTTACGAAGATATCATTATAGCTTAATTAGCGATGCTTAATTAAGTTACCGATATTGAAACTTTTTTGGAACTTTGCCAATTGTAAAACTGCCCTTTTTTCAATAATAGTTACCGATGCAAAATTCGCAAGACCTGGACTATCTGACAAAATACCTTTACCTTTAAAATCTACTACTAAAGGATTTTGCGAGTTAAAAAAAATATTCTTTGTAAGGATAATTGGTTGCATTTAGTTATTTCCATCCAAATGCTTTAATTCTTTGGAAAAATTCTTGGTTTCTATGAATTTCTTTTTTAAACAAAAGTGGTTTGATGTTTCGTTAGCACAATATTTCTCATATTGTTTAATTATAACTGTGGATTATATTAACTTCAATGTTACGAATGCCGTGCTTGTAGTTACATTTTTATACCAACATTCTTAAGCATCGAAAATTCATAAAACTAATCAATGATAATTAATACGTGAAATATTAATTCCTTCATGTTTAAAAAAAAAAGTTGAATGCTTTTCAAATAGCTGTAAGACACGTCTCTTTTCTTCTCAGTATCCAAATCACTTACAAAATGAATATCTTTTATTTCTGTTTATGTTTGTTAACAATATTTTAATATTTCACACAGCACAGAGAGTAAATACATTTCCCACCTGTCTAAAATCAGTTCATCTGCTTTTCACAATTCTACAGAGAAGACACATTCTTTATGAGTGACTTCCGTCATTCAAACTTATGAACAATTTGTGCAAACTTCTTTACCAAAATTATTTTCATACGAGGAAAAGAACATATTTTTTTTAAAAGAAAGGCTATGGATTTACTTTTGAATGCAAAGGTAATTTAATCAAAAATATAATGAGCAAATAAAAATTCTTTTATAAGAGCATATTCATTATATAGTTCTATATCATCATCAGCATTGGCAAGACAGCCCTTTGTGGGCCTTGGCCTTCTTCAGAAGTCTCTGCCACTCCGCCCCTTTTCTAGAAATCGACCTCCAGTTCTTAATGTGTTGAAGTCTTCTTCCAGGCAGTCCTTCCATGTCTTTTTGGGTCTTCCTCTTGGTCTACTACAGAAGGGGGTGGTGTTGAAAAAAAAGGGAAAGTATTGGTGTTCTCTCTGTACTCATTCTCATGAGGTGGCCTGCCCATCTCATTCTAGATAGTTTTATTGATTTAATGATGTCTTCTTCTCCATAGATTTTGTACAGTTTAAAGTTATGCCTTTTTCGCCAGGTGTTACTTTCCAGGACAGCCTCAAAAATAGTTCTTAGGACCTTTTTCTCAAAAATCGACTATGTTTTCTCTTCCTTCATCGTCAAGGTCCATGTCTCAGAGGCGTAGGCTAGAACTGGTTTAATCAATGTTTTGTATAACATAGTTTTTGTTCTTCTCCTGATTAGGTGAGATTTCAAAAGAGATCTTAGACCAAAGAAATAACGATTGGCGGCAATGATCCTCTTTCTGATTCCAGGTGTGATGCCATTTTGGTAGTGAATCTCCGAGCCCAAATAGCTGAAGTTATAGTTCTAAATAAAAAATAGAAATAACCTGATCGCTAAATTAGTAATTGAAACGTTAAAATTTTAGTGTTCATTTTAACAATTCACAAGTTCTAATCCCACTTGAGGTGTGGTTGTTTTTAATGGTTTCGTGTCTACCTTAAATTTAACGTCCCGATCTAATTAATTCCCATGTGCAAAAAGAAACCAAAGGAATTTCGGTTTGTTTGTCGCTCACCGGTCATTTTCTGTTCACGAGGGTTCATTAGACCCAGACCTACAGTTAAAGTAAATTTCAAAACACTGCAAAAACCTATGCGCATGGTGAGATTCGAATCAAGGGACAGTGTAACTATAGGAGATAAACAAAACTTTCTTTCCACGAATTTTCTTCATATTTATTGAAGAAAGTATTTAATCGTAATTATAGTTTCGATTAATTTATTTTTTTTTGGGCTTTTATTCCAAATTGACGTTTTTATTTATTTTAGAATGAAGTAAGCCTAAGAAGTATATCAAGTTTATTTTTTATTGGATTGTTCTTAGGTCATTGATCTTTCAAACCCAGGAGTTTCTACAAATATCATTTTAATAATGCGAGTAGTATATAGCATAGTGTTGAATTCCTCTGAAAACTGCGTGAATGCTTTCCTTTAAAAAATCCATTTATGGACAATATAAGTGTCATTCATTTATAAATAACACTCATACCATCTAATTTATAAACCTCATTGCATTGCAATAAAATCTGCATGCACACAGAATTCCAAGGTAAAAGCTCTCTTCAGGTATTACGTTCATTGACAAGCTGAAAGAAATAAGTCTGTAATTTTAGTAAACAGTCTTTTTAACTTTCAATGTCTAGTTACCATGGCAATTTGTTCAACTTTTAAACTTTTTCTTTTTGTTTGAGACAAGAATCGCTGCTTGCGTTGACTTCTATCATGATGGATATAACTGTTCCTTCTTTTTTGACAACAACATATTGCTCTACAATGCGCTGAAATATAAGTTCTCTAATTTAAATTATTAATTTTACTCCTTCGGCAATAACTTATTTTACAAAACGGTTTTATAATGGGATCTTTTTCAATTCAGTTTGCAATTATAATTCTTTCTCACATGCATTAAGTAGTATTTTGTCATATTGTGACTTAGCGAAATAGTTTTTTTTTTGCTTCCGCATGTAAAAAAAGAAACTATATCATTACAAAAAATGTGTAAATACTGTAAATATTTGTACAAATATCTTATATCTTTATTTAAGTACTTGTTTTAGAGTGTCATTGTTGTTTGATTTAGAAAATTATTGTCTAAACAGCGCTTATTCTGAGAAAAATAGCGATTAAAATCGAAGGCAGTTTGTCATCGTTTGGCGATATTTTTGGCAACATGGTGACATTTTTTGGCATTAAAACATAGGTAAACATTTCGAGTTGATTGGACCTATAAAAGCGCTGAGTTACCATTGACTCATTATAGTAATGTTTAAGTAAAGAAGATTCTAGGAACTTCCGAAGAAGTATAAAATATCCAAGCCAAAGTCAAAATTCTTCAGCCAAGCAGGGAGTCCACCATTCAGAAGTCTTAGTCTTCAACTTCGAAAGTTACTCTTTAGTTTGTGTATTGTAGAAAATGCATAAGTTTTGTTTTCAGCCCGAGAAAAAGCTTGAAGTTTAAGTATTTGTTGCCAATTTGTGACTGAGAGAACGGCAGAGGAATTGTCTGTTTAGAAGAAAACTGTTCTTTATTTCTTCATGATGACATTCTCGTTGCCACGAAGAAACTTGTAACAATATGATTTTCTCAGAAATTTGGCTCTGCCAACCTGTCATCATGAAAAGACATTTTCGCAATACATTTCTGCCGTTGCATTGGAGCACACAGTTACAGTTGGATATTCTGTACTTTTCTCGTGTGAGATGTAAAGCAAGAATTTTCACGAAAGAATCAATTGATGATGTTAAGGCATCCTCTCAACATTCAATCGTTTTATTTATTTTCTGAACAGTCTTTAAGTTGTCCAACCTGTCTGGTTTCATGCAACTTCGTATAACTCGTGATTTTTCTTTTTGCACTTCGTGAGTCTCGTTCGTTTATTAAGGATGTTTGTGTTAATATTTTTAAGGTGTACTTCTCGCTTCCATTTTTATTATTTTTACATAAAAATAAATATTTCTTTTCGAATCTATTTCCCTAAAGTGGTTTCTTAATTATGAATTGATTCTTTAAAAAGAATGTTTGATTTTACGTTATCACCTACTTTTACATCTAAACTCATGAAAAAAGAAAGAAACTGTTTTCTCTAACACAAAATTACGGTAATATTTTTTTAAAACTCTAAATACGAAAGTATGTATTCTGGTGCAAAGAAAAAAATCTTTATCAGCAGCATATTGACAAGCGCACGTTTAATCGTAAAATGATTTATTTCTAAAGTGCTTTTTATAAATCAAAAGGGAAGTTTTTTTTATAAACACCGTTCTTAGAGAAATTAAAAATGTATATAAACGTATTTTTGTATACTATTTACATACAAATATGAACAAAGGAAGTTACTTCTTTGTGTCGCTTTCAAAATCGATAACATATCACTCTGGTTGAGCCTTACACTTACACATCTGTTTTCTTTTCAGAAACTCATGACCGGTTCTGGAAGGGAAACAG